>ML322119.1:16656-86908 GCA_005239505.1 Nicotiana paniculata | reverse complement strand
GGCTTTCACATTTCTCTTTATATTTTCAATCTCACGATCTGTTAAAACTTGACAAAATGAGAAGGATTCAAGTTTCTACAGTCTAATGATACTAACGAAAATCAGATACAAAGAGATGGAATCCATTAAATTCCTTGTTCCTTTTCATTTCCAAATCTCTTATGTAATAGGAATTTAAAAATAAAAAGGAAGTCTCGGAAAGGTCGATTTGGGAAGATTACCAAAATATTGGTTGCATAGTACCATATTTCTTTAGGAAATTATATTGTGCTTATCTATCTTTGGAGTAAGAGTGCGAGTCCGTGAGACACGATTATGCTTGTGTTACGTGTAACATGAGAAAAGATTATTTTTCTTCAAACTTGCATCTCTCTGTACTCTGTAACAATTATATATGTACATATATAATTAACAAAATAATGATTTTGTTTTGTACTTTTTGCCCTTTTTGTTTTTACATATTTGTTATCTGCAATCTATTTTTGGTGTTGTCTTTATATCTTTTCAACCTGAATAGCTACAAATTTGAATCGACAAAATCTTTATAACATAGATTTGGTTTAAACCGAAACCGAACCGAAATCATACCGAACCGTACTGAAATATTTTGGTATGGTATTTGGTATACACAATTGATAAACCGAATACCGAACCAAAATTCTTAAATACCGAACCGAAGTACCGAATGCCCACCCCTACCTTGTATGGCACTAGTTCATAAATACCGGGTATAATAGCTCGGACCGTATTTTATCCCAAATTTCCCACTTTGATGAAATTCATTTTCTTCATTTTGCTTTTCCTCTCTCCTTCATGAATTTACTCATAACTTGTTTGAAATAGCATAATACTTAAAATTCCAAAATAATCTCATTCCCGAGCTTATGTCGATTAACTTACGACGAAATATTAATGTACAAGAAAAATACGAGATGTAACATCTCACTTCCAAGCTCTCATTAGTTTATTTACGGCGTACTTTCATGTACGAAAATATGGGGTGTAACATCATTCCCCCCTTTGGAACATTCATCCTCGAATGTTGACTGATGCACTTATCATTTTCATAGCCCATAGCTCTTGCGAATAATTTAGTATTCCTCTTTCTATCTAGGCAACTGTTATGTGAATAAGTCCAAAGGTCAGGGCATTTCCCCCTTTAGTCCTCTTTCTCATACCACGACTTGTGGCCGAAATCTTTCCAATCTCGTAACTATTTCTACCTTCTGTCATGCTGCCTGTATGAATCTGACCTTGTGAGTGTGCCTATGCAGCTCTCCTTTCCCTTTTTTTTGGCTCTAGTTTTTAGCCAATCTCTGGGCCTCACTTTGCAAACACATACAGGGCTTGATAAAATGTAATGACCCGATCAGTCGTTTTGCGTTATCGGACCCCATTCCCCTCAATGAAACTTCCCATAGCGGCTTATTGTGATTTATACTTGCAGGGGCAGGTGGTCTGGGATTCGGAAGTGTTTAGAGTGCTATAGGAACACTTGGTTCCTTAAGGTTAGCCTTTAAGGCCAATTTTGACTTCGGTCAACATTTTGGGTAAACGACCTCGGAATCGAGTTTGACAGTTCCGATAGCTTCGTATGATGATTTTGGACTTGGGCGTATGTTCGGAATGGGTTTTGGATGACCCGGGAGCGTTTCGATGCCCAATATTGAAATAAGAGTTCCTTAGGTTCCTATTGTGGTTTGGGATGTGTTTTTGAGCTATAAAGGTACGAATGGAATTACGGGACTGGGAGTAGTTCCGTTATGTCATTTATGACTTGCCTGCAAAATTTGGTGTCATTCCGAGTAGTGTAGAGCGGTTCGGCGCGTTGTTAGCGAAGTCAAGAAAATTTAAAGTTCCTAAGTTTGGTTCTAGGGGTTTTGAGGTGTGATTTTGAGTTTTAGCATTGTTTTGGGTGTTCCGAAGGCTTGAGCGAGTCTGTATTATGATTTGGGACTTGTTGGTATATTCAAACGGGGGCTCGGGTGGGCCCAGGTGCCTCTCGGACACCACACGAGGCCAAAAACCAGCTAAAATAGGTGCTGGTGCACCTGTTCTGGTGTTGACCGCAGGTGCGGTTGCCCAGTCGCAGGTGCGGGACCGCTCCTGCGATCCCAGTCTCGCAGGTGTGACCCACAGGGGGCATCCCATTTCTTGCAGGTGGGGACAAGGTTCCGCAGGAGCGGAGCCACAGGTGCGGTCTCCTCTCCGCAGGTGCGGGCCCAGGCTTCCTCGTCCATTTCCGCAGGTGCGAGCCTTTGCTCGCAAGTGCGATACCGCAGGTGCGGAACCACTGTCAGGCAGTGTGTTTCTTAAATACGGGATTCTTCATTATTTCTTCATTTCTTCCTCCATTAGAACACCTTGAGAGCTTGGGAAAAAGGCTCAACGACCCAACCACTGAAAGGTAAGTAAATTCTATCTTAAAGTGGTTAATGCATGCATTCTTAGTAGGATTTAACTACTTAATTAGTGGAAAATTTAGGAATTTGGGTAGTAACCTAGGGCCTTCGAGAATTTAGAAAATTACCAGTCAATTAGCTATGAAATCAAGTAAAAATGAATGTATTAATGATCCTTAGGCTATGGGTGAGTGTTTCCTTCGAAAAGTTTTGGAATCCGAGCATGCGGGCCCGGGTGCATCTCTCTGTACTCTGTAACAATTATATATTTACAAGAATGGAGAATTTGACTTAGTAGTAGGAGGATTTCCATACTTTGAGCTTAAATTGATGAATTTGTATAACATTTGGCTAGTTTTAAGTCCTCGGGTGTAGAGTTCGGAGTTTCGGGCGCGTACTTGGTCCGGGGAATAGATTCGTGACGAGGTGAGTCTCCTTTATAACCTTGTAAGAGGGAATTTTCCCCATAGGTGATTATAAATAATTGCATGTCCTTATTTGCGGGGGCTACACACGCATGAAGTGACGAAATTTCGTGAGTAGTTACTACTATGTTATATTGGGTAGTTCTAGGACTCACGAGCATGCTTATATGTGCCTTACATGTATTCCTAAACGTATTTTGAGTTGCTTATTATCTTTGATTTGGCATGAGAATATTAGGAAGTTGTGTTCCATGATATATTTCTTAGGTTCTTGCCTTAAAGAATAATCTCTTTTAATTCCTTAAAAATTGATAAATTTATGTATGTATGCGGCACCGCGTCACATGTATGATTCGTGAGCAGAATAGCCCTACTATTATGTCAACCGCGTCGCATTTTCAATTCGCGAGCGGGGTAATATGGTTCGAGCCGTTCGACCCTCGGAAGTGCACATTTATATTCGCGACGTNTAGTAAGTATCACGTCTACCTCTCGTCACTACTTCTTCGAGATTAGGCGGGATACTCACTGGGTACATATCTGTTTATGTACTCATACTACGCTTCTGTACTTAATATTACAGGCTCTGAGGCAGGTACATCTGGGTATTCATCCGGAGCTCGTCCCTGGCGTGTATTTAGCATGGACTTCTCGGTGAGCTGCTTTCCTTGACGTATCTCTCTGGAAGCACCTTGGATTTCCTATTTCCTTTTGCTATGTATGTATTACTTTTCTTCAGACAATAGGGTAAACTTGTACTTTCTTTTGGATACTCGTTTCTTTTAGATGCCCGTAGACCTGTGACGCCAGTTCCTGGCATGCACATGTAGTGGATATTCTATTTTGTTGGGTTATAATTATTAGTGTTGATTACTATATTACTCACTTTTGGTGTTCTAAGTCACTTGTTTACTTCGAAATTTGAAATCTAAAAGAAAACCTCTCAATTATGGAAGATTATTTTTATGAAATAAAAAGGGGATCACTAGTAAATTAAGGTTGGCTTGCCTGACATTGGAGTTGGGCGCCATCGCGACCTAAATTGGGATTCGGTTTGTGACAACATGGTATCAGAGCTCTAGGTTCACGTAGGTCTCACAAGTCACGGGAAAACCTAATAGAGTCTTGGGGTTTGATATGGAGACGTATGTATTTATCTTCGGAAGGATGTAGGGTGTTAGGAGACCTCTCTTTATTCATGTTCTATTGTGCAGTTGATGGTTTACTAAATATTATTCTTCCATTCTCTCACAGATTGTGAGGACACGCGCGACTGACGTTCCAGACACGGGAGATGCCGCTACCCCCGCCGTCCGAGGCCGTGGCAGAGGTCGGGAGAGGGAACCAACCCGAGGTAGGGGACGAGGGCATCCCAGAGCTATTCCAGTGGCACACCCAGCGGATCCGGAAGAGGATCCTATCACAGAGGGGCAGGGCGAGGTGCCCCCAGAAGGTCCTGTCCAGTAGACTTTATGATGGCGCCAGGCTTCCTAGAGGTCGTGGGCCGTATGATGAGATTTATGGACACTATGATGCAGGCTGGTTTATTTCCAGTGGATCCTGCCACATCTCAGGCAGGAGGGGGATCCCAGACCCCTACTGGCCAGGCCGCAGGCCATGCAACAACAGTTTATCAGACCCTGGATACACTGCCTGTGGGTGGAGCCCAGCCAGTAGCAGCATCACTTGAGCTCAGACCAGCTGCAGACGGTGAGCTGCAGAAGTTACTGGATAGATGGACCCGATTGCACCCTCCTATATTCGGGGGTGAGAAGGGCGAGGATGCCCAGGACTTTATTGATAGGTGCAGGGATAGACTGCACAACATGAGGATACTGGAGTCCCATGGAGTGGACTTCACTACTTTTTAGTTTGAGGGCAGGGGTCGCAGATGGTGGCAGTCCTATATACTGGGTAGACCGGCAGGTTCCCCTTCCATCACTTGGGAGTAGTTAACTCAGCTGTTCCTGGACAGGTATATTCGACCCCTCGAGAGGGAAGAGATGCGATATCAGTTTGAGCAGCTGGAGCAAGGACATATGTCAGTGACAGACTACGAGGACAGGTTTTCTGAGTTTTCTTGTCATGCCCTTATGATACTTCCTACTGATGCTGAGAGAGGGCGGAGATTTGTAGCTGGCTGCACTCAGGTATTAGGGACAACATGGCCCGAGAGGTGGAGATGGAGACTCCCTATCAGCTTGTGGTTGAGATAGCTCGCCTGATTGAGGGTTATCATTCGAGAGGCAGAGAGCAGGGTCAGCAGGATAAGAGAGCTAGATTTTTAGGAGATTTCATAGGTGCCCCAGCCAGGGGTAGAGGTCATTTCGGTAGAGGCCAGCCTAGCAGGCCCCCATATTCAGCTCCTCTACCACCTCCCTGCGGTGCTCCAGTGAGGCCCTATTTCAGCGCCATGCCAGAGAGTTCCTACTGCCCACCAGCCATTCAGGGTTCCTCAGGCGGGTATTCCGGTCATCAGGGGTCTTCTAGTCCTTACTTCAGTGCCATGCCGGAGAGTTCTCACCATCCCCTAGCTGTCCAGGGTCCTTCTTCAGGGAAGCAGGTGCCACCAGCTAGATGTTATGAGTGTGGGGATCCAGTCCATATGAGGAGAACTTGTTCCAGGCTTCGGGGCAAGGCCGTTCAGCAGAGCTATCAGCCTACACTTTCAACACCGAAGGTTCGTCCACCCAGAGGTAGAGGGCAGACTGGTAGAGGTCGTCCCAGAGATATTGAGGCCAGGCAGGGGGAGCTCTGCCGGCCCCTATTCATTCCAGCGGAGGTCAGTCTTCCGGTGCTCCAGCTAGATTCTATGCTATCCCGGCCAGAGCAGATGCAGTGTCCTCAGACGCCGTGATCACAGGTATTATTACAGTATGTGGTAGAGAGGCATCAGTGTTATTTGATCCAGGATCCACTTATTCCTATGTTTCGGTCTTATTTGCTCATTTTCTGGATGCCCCTCGTGACTCCTTGGGTTCTCCTATTTATGTGTCCACTCCCGTGGGCGATTCTATGGTTGTAGACCAGATTTGTCGGTCCTGTGTGATTTCATTTTGTGGGTTCGAGACTCGAGCGGATATCTTATTGCTCGACATGGTTGATTTCGATATTTTAGGCATGGATTGGCTATCTCCTTATCATTCCGTGCTAGATTTCCATTCCAAGACAGTTACTTTCGTCATGCCAGAGTCACCTAGGCTAGAGTGGAAATGTTCCTCAGTTAGTGCAGCCAGCCGGGTTATTTCATTCCTGAAGGCTTGACACATGGTCGAGAAGGGTTGTCTGGCCTAGCTCGCCTATGTGCGGTACACCACCGCTGAGTCTCCGACGATTGATTCAGTGCCAGTTGTTCGAGAGTTTGCTGATGTATTTCTTATGGACCTTCTGGGCATGCCTCCGGATCGTGATATTAATTTCTGCATTGATTTAGCTCCAGGCACGCAGCCTATATCTATTCCTCTGTACTGTATGGATCCGAAAGAGTTAAAGGAGTTGAAGGAGCAGCTTGAGGAGTTGTTAGCTAAGGGGTTCATCAGGCCGAGCGTATCGTCGTGGGGTTCTCCAGTTCTATTCGTGAAGAAAAATGATGGGTCCATGCGGATGTGTATTGATTACCACCAGTTGAACAAGGTTACCATTAATAACAAGTATCCTTTGACGCACATCGATGATTTGTTTGAACAGTTGCAGGGTGCTCGTGTGTTTTCTAAGATTGTTTTGAGATTGGGGTATCATCAGTTGAGGATTCGGGCTTCAAATGTTCCGAAGACTGCTCTTCGTACGAGATATGGACATTATGAGTTCCTGGTGATGTCCTTTGGCTTGACTAATGCCCCGACAGCATTCATGGACTTGATGAATAGGGTGTTCAGACCGTATATTGATTCCTTTGTCATTGTCTTCGTTGATGAAATTTTGATTTACTCACGTAGCCTGGGGGAGCACGAGCAACATTTGAGAGTTGTGCTCCAGACTTTGCAAGAACGGAAGCTATATGCTAAGTTCTCCAAGTGTGAGTTCTGGTTGGATTCCATGGCATTCTTGGGGCATGTGGTATCCGGAGAGGGTATCGAGGTTGATCCTCAGAAGATCGAGGCAGTTCTGAGTTGGTCGCGTCCTACTTCAGCTACAGAGACAGGAGCTTTTTGGTCCTAGCAGGCTATTATCGCCGATTTGTGGAGGGTTCTCTTCTATTGCAACTTCATTGACTAGATTTACTCAGAAGAATGCCCCATTTCGATGGTCTAACGAGTGTGAGGCGAGCTTTCAGAAGCTCAAGACAACATTGACCTAAGCACCAGTTCTAGTATTGCCTTCCGGGTGTGTATTGATCCATGAAGGGAGAGTTATTGCTTATGCTTCGCGCCAGCTGAAGGTTCATGAGAAGAATTATCCTGTGCACGATTTGGAGTTTGCGGCGATTGTGCATGCTCTTAAGATTTGGAGGCACTAATTGTATGGAGTGTCCTGTGAGGTTTATACAGACCATCGTAGCTTGCAGCACTTGTTCAAGTAGAAGGATATTAATTTGAGGCAGCGCGTATGGCTTGAGTTGTTGAAGGATTATGATATCACCATTCTTTATCATCCGGGCAAGGCGAATGTGGTAGCAGATGCTTTAAGCAGGAAGGCGGAGAGTATGGGTAGCTTGGCTTATATTTCAGCAGAGGAGAGACTTCTAGCCTTGGATATTTAGTCCTTGGCTAATCGCCTGGTGAGATAAGACCTCTCAGAGCCTTGTCGAGTTCTATCACATGTGGTTGCTCAGTCTTCGTTATGGGTGAGATTAAGGCTCGGCAGTTTGATGATCCATGCTTGGCAAAGCTTCGGGAGACAGTGGTTCAGGGTGGTTCCAAGGAGGTTACTATTAGCGACGATGGTGTTCTGAGACTTCAAAGCCTTTTATGTGTTCCTAAGGTTGATGGCCTGAGGGAGAGGATTCTAGAGGAGGCACAGAGTTTACGGTACTCTGTTCATCCTGGTGCTACGAAGATGTATCGTGATTTGAGGCAGCATTACTGGTGGAGGTGGATGAAGAAGGACATTGTGGAGTATGTGGATAGGTGTCTTAATTGCCAGCAGGTTAAGTATGAGGACCATAGGCCAGGAGTCCTACTTCAGCAGATGCCATTCCCGAGTGGAAGTGGGAGCTTATAACTATGGACTTCGTGGTTGGGTTACCTCAGACTTTGCGGAAGGTTGACGCGGTTTGGGTCATTATGGATAGATTGACCAAATCGGCGCATTTCATTCCAGTAGCTACTACTTATACTTCTGAGAGGTTGGCCCAGATCTACATTCGGGAGATAGTCCGGTTGCATGGTGTGCCGGTGTCCATTATATCAGATCGAGGTCTTCAGTTCACCTCACACTTCTGGAGAGCATTGCATAGTGAGATGGGTACCCAGATAGACCTCAGCACAACATTTCACCCTCAGACTGATGGCCAGTCGAAGCGTACAATTCAGATATTGGAGGACATGCTCAGGGCATGTGTGATTGACTTCGGAGGTCAGTGGGACCAGATCTTTCCTTTAGCCGAGTTTGCTTACAATAATAGTTATCAGTCCAGCATTGAGATGGCACCATTTGAGGATTTTTATGGTCGGCGAAGTCGTTCTCCTATCGGGTGGTTTGACCCTGGCGAGGCTAAGTTATATGGCACCGAACTGGTGAGGGATTCTTTGGAGAAAGTGAAGTTGATTCAGAAGAGGCTCCGCATAGTGTAGTCCATACAGAAGAGTTACGCGAGTCAGAGGGCGCGTGATGTATCATTTATGGAGGGAGATAGGGTCCTGTTGAAAGTTTTGCCTATGATGGGTATTATGAGGTTTGGGAAGAAGGGAAAGCAAAGCCCGAGGCTTATAGGTCCCTTCGAGGTGTTGAGGTGAGTTGGGGAGGTTGCTTATGAGATGTCCTTGCCTCCCAGTTTATCAGGAGTTCATCCAGTTTTTCATGTATCCATGCTCTGGAGGTACCACGCCGACATCTCTCACGTGGTTGATTTCAGCACTATTCAGTTGGATGAGAGGTTGGGCTACGAGGAGGAGCCAGTTGCTATTATTGATAGACAAGACCGCCAGTTGAGGTCCAAGAGAGTTTCTGCCGTAAAGTTCCAGTGGAAGGTCTAACCAGTTGAGGAGGCGACCTGGGAGTCCGAGGAGGACATACGGAGTAGATATCCACACTTATTCAGCACTTTAGGTATGATTCTAGACCCGTTCGAGGACGAACATTTATTTAATAGGTGGAGAATGTAACGACCCGACCGGTCGTTTTGCGTTATCGGAACCTGTTCCCCTAAATGAAACTTCCCATAGCGGCTTAATGTGATTTATACTTGCAGGGGCGGGTGGTCCGGGATTCGGAAATGTTTAGAGTGCTATAGGAACACTTGGTTCCTTAAGGTTGGCCTTTAAGACCAAGTTTGACTTCGGTCAACATTTTGGGTAAACAACCTTGGAATCGAGTTTCGACGGTTCCGGTAGCTTCGTATGATGATTTCGGACTTGGGCGTATGTTCAGAATGGGTTTTGGATGACCCGGGAACGTTTTGGCACCCAATATTGAAATAAGAGTTCCTTCTGTTCCTATTGTGGTTTGGGACGTATTTTTGAGCTATCGAGGTTCGAATTTCGGGACCGGGAGTAGTTTTGTTATGTCATTTATGACTTTCCTGCAAGATTTGGTGTTATTCCGAGTAGTGTAGGTCGGTTCGGCGCGTTGTTAGCGAAGTCAAGAAAACTTAAAGTTCCTAAGTTTGGTTATAGGGTTTTTGAGGTGTGATTTTGAGTTTTAGCGTTGTTTTGGGTGTTCCTAAGGCTCGAGCGAGTCCGTATTATGATTTGGGACTTGTTGGTATATTCGGACAGGGGCTCGGGTGGGCCCAGGTGCCTCCCGGACACCACACGAGGCCAAAACCAGCTAAAATAGCTGCTGGTGCACCTGTTCTGGTGTTGACCACAGGTGCGGTTGCCCAGTCGCAGGTGCAGGACCGCTCCTGCAGTCCCAGTCTCGCAGGCGCGACCCACAGCGGGCAGCCCATTTCTCGCAGGTGCGGACAAAGTTCCGCAGGAGCGAAACCGCGGGTGCGGTCTCTTCTCCATAGGTGAGGGCCATGCTTCCTCGTCCAAATCCGCAGGTGCGGGCCCATGCTTCCTCGTCCAAATCCGCAGGTGCGAACCTTTGCTCGCAGGTGCGAGACTATAGGTGCGGAACCACTGTCAGGCAGTGTGTTTCTTAAATACGGGATTCTTCATTATCTCTTCATTTCTTCCTCCATTAGAACACTTTGAGAGCTTGGGAAAAGGGTTCAACGACCCAACCACTGAAAGGTATGTAAATACTATCTTAAAGTGGTTAATGCATGCATTCTTAGTAGGATTTAATTACTTAATTAGTGGAAAATTTAGGAATTTGGGTAGTAACCTAGGGCCTTCGATAATTTAGAAAATTACCCGTCAATTAGCTATGAAATCAAGTAAAAATCATGTATTAATGATCCTTAGGCTATGGGTGAGTGTTTCTTTCAAAAAATTTTGGAATCCGAGCATGCGGGCCCGGGGTTGGATTTTAGGATTTCTTCAAGAAAGGCGAATTTGACTTAATAGTAGGAGGATTTCCATACTTTGAGCATAAATTGATAAATTTGTATAATATTTGGCTAGTTTCGAGTCCTCGGGTGTAGAGTTCGGAGTTTCGGGCGCGTTCTTGGTCCGGGGAGTAGATTCGTCACGAGGTGAGTCTCCTTTCTAACCTTGTAAGAGGGAATTGTCCCCATAGGTGATTATAAATAATTGCATGTCCTTATTTGCGGGGGCTACGCATGCACGAAGTGAAGAGAGTCCGTGCATAGCTACTATTATGTTATGTTGGGTAGTTCTAGGACTCACGAGCATGCTTATATGTACCTTACATGTATTCCTTAACGTATTTTGAGTTGCTTATTATATTTTATTTGGCATGAGAATATTAGGAATTTGTTTTCCATGATATATTTCTTAGGTTCTTGCCTTAAAGAATAATCTCTGTTAATTCCTTAAAAATTGATAATTTTATGTATGTATGCGGCACCGCGTCACATGTATGATTCGTGAGCGGAATAGCCCTACTATTATGTCAACCGCGTCGCATGTTCGATTCATGAGCGGGGTAATAGATGCATCAATGGTTCGAGCCGTTCGACCCTTGGCAATGCACATTTATTTTCGCGACATTTCGGTCGTACGCTTCCGGCCTATTATGCGCCGTATGATTTACTGGGAATTTGTTGTAATTGTATAAACTGGTTCATGTTAATAAGGGAATTTAGTACATTATGTGCTAGTGAAATTTGACATGCAAAGGTAAATACAACTATACTTGATAATTTGTATCTTTGTGATTTCTACGACTGTTATGCCTGCCTAGTTCCTATTAAATCATGTTATTTAGAAATGTTGACCCTAGTAAGTATCACGTCTATCTCTTGTCACTACTTCTTCGAGATTAGGCGGGATGCTCACTGGGTACATATCTGTTTATGTACTCATACTACGCTTCTGTACTTAATTGTACATGCTTTGAGGCAGGTGCATCTGGGTATTCATCTGGAGCTCGTGTCTGACGTGTATTTAGCGCGGATTTCTCGGTGAGATGCTTTCCTTGACGTATCTCTCTGGAAGCACCTTGAAGTTCCTCTTTCTTTTTTCTATGTCTGTATTACTTTTCTTCAGATAGTAGGGAAAACTTGTACTGTCTTTTGGATACTCGTTTCTATTAGATGCCCGTAGACCTGTGACGCCAGTTCTAGCATGCACATGTAGTGGATATTCTATTTTGTTGGGTTTTAATTATTAGTGTTGATTACTATATTACTCACTTTTGGTTGTCTAAGTCACTTCTTTACTTCGAAATTTGAAATCTAAAAGAAAACCTCTCAATTATGGAAAATTATTTTTATGAATTAAAAAAGGGATCACTAGTAAATTAAGGTTGGATTGCCTGACATCGGAGTTGGGCGCCATCGCGACCTAATTGGGAATTGGGTCGTGACATAAAATGTCGATCTGGGTATTTGTAGGTATACTAAAGTTCTTTACTTGGTACTTCGTTGAAATTACGAATATTGCTACATCTTGTTTCTTAAACCCACACGATTTTACTGCATCTAGGTAGGTCATATTATACCATAACTCTCACTTCAATCTATCATTGCTGAGGTCTACTACCAAATTCCAGCTTACTCTTGTCATACCTCCTTTTTTCCGATATAGGGGATAGCGGGAGTATTTCCAATTTAAGTGACATTAATCGAAATTGGATTATTTATTTGTTTCAGAGTCTCCACTTGGAATATTTATGGTGTCCCAAGTCACTGGTTTATTTTAAAATCCCAAATCGAGGAAAATTTGACTTTGTTTAAAGTCTGCGAAACCAGAAAAACTAGGTAAGGAGTTCTGTTAACCCGGGAGAAGGTGTTAAGCACTCCCGAGTTCCGTGGTTCTAGCACGGGGCACGGTCGCTTAATGATTCATACTTGGCTTATTTTGTCTAATTACTCATTTTTGGACCTATGTTTATTTTTTACCTTTTACCGCTAATAATCACTTGATTTGTCTAAAGGATTATCTTAATGCGGGTTACGCGTTAGTTTGTGTGCCGAAAATCATGCCACACATACGTATACATAATTTACGACGTTTGGTTTATTTAAGAAAATAGTCAAAGCCGCGCGAACGCGTACCTTGGATTTATTTGATATCGGGATCATGTCACGCGAAATGTACGCAATCACGATAGTAGTTTAAAATCCGCGCCTAAAAGCATTTCTACGAGTATTTGATTAAGGCGTTTTATTTACTAAGAGTGTTTGACCATGGTCACGCGAACATGTACCTTGGTTTATTTGGTATCAAAACTATGTCACGCATGCGTGTACATAATTGTAATCATTAATTTGATTATGAGTACCTAAAATCATGCTTACGTCTCTAATCCTATGTCATATGTCTAGGTGTAAGGTTCAATACTAATGTGACTTTGTGTGTATCTAATAGGGCGTCTTATCTACAAATTGTCTATGAGGCCCAGGTTTTTTAGAAGTTTGAGGCCTGATAAGGACTGAGTCCAAATGGACTCTGGCCCGTGATTATGTTGTCCACTGTTTGGACTATACTACTGAATTAATTAGAAAAGAATTTTGACCTATTTGAGTCCAATTGGACTTTGACCCAATTCAACATTTAATCATTCAAACACACTTGATTCAAAAGGTTTGGGCCTAGTAATGAGTCCAGGTGACTGTGGCCCAATATCCATTTGTGGGCAAATAAATGAATTCAAAATATAAAATTTGGGCCTGATGATAATGAGTCCAAGTGAGCTCTAGCCCAATACATGTTTCTGAAGGAATTTTGAAATGAAAATTTTTATAATGACATTGATAAAGTTTGCCTATATTTTGTTTATCAGAAATAGAAAGAATTTTGAATAAAACGAAATTTTTGTTGAATTTTGGACAATCTTCCTACTGATTTGCCTAAGTCTTTATTTTCGGAATGTACGTTTTAAAACTTATTTGTATTTCAAAAATCTTAAATTGTGAAAGACATTGATCAACTCATTTATTTAGATAAAAAAAATCAGAACACAGTTCCATAAACCCAATTGGTTTTGGGCCTGAAAATATATTATGGTCACCATTTAATTTAGGAATTTTTACATTCCTATGCCATATAGGAAACTATATTACCCTCAATGGTTAAGGTTTGATATAATTACATTTAGTATACCTAGTTACCAATTATATACCATTAGTAGTTTTTAAGGGTATTAATTACACTCCTAATTTGATGGTACCGTATATTCCTTCTTATCCCTCTCCCCCCACGTTTCTCTCTCCAATTCTCACACCTTCACCCATGTTTCCCTCCCACACCCATGATTTCTGTATCAAAATCCCATTATTTCTTCCATAGCCAAGGCACTGTCGGTGTCATGACCCAAAATCCCTAAGGTCGTGATGGCGCCGGGCATCATTGTCAGGCAAGCCAAAATTAATTAGACGAAATAATTTCATGTTTAACATTTACGAAAAATCATTTCCTTTCACTTTATTACATGTTAGCTAAATAAAATCTGTTAAGTAAAATAATGGTTTAAATTACACTTTAGCAATTATATCCCAACAGACCACAGAACCCGGTGTCACAAGTACATGAGCAATTTCTAAGAATTTATAAGATCATTACAAGCCTGTCCGAAGTACAAATTGGACGAGGAAATTTAAAATAATGTAATAAATTCAATACGAGAGAGACTCTGTCAGCTGCGGATCGCCTCCGGATGATGCAGCTCGCCTAAGTCTCCGAATCCTCCACATTGCTATGAAAGTACCTGTGCAATAAAATACACAACAAGTGTAGGATGAGTACAAAAACAACGTGTACTCAGTAAGTCGCCCGCCTAACCTCAGAGAGGTAGTGACAGAGACGTCAAATTAGACACTCACTAAGGGCCATCAAATTAATTAACAATATAATATGAACACGATAGGCATGTAAAGGTAGAAAAACAACAATATATATAAGGCACCGAAATCCAAATAAATACTGGAAATAAACAAAACAGATACCACTTCCTCATTATTTTCCAAAATATCTTAAATAAACAATCTCCTCTTTGTTTTCCCCCAAATATCATAAATCCACAATTTCTTCTTTATTTTCCCCCAAATACCTTATCACTTCAAAAATCATGAAAAACATTTAACAATTTAGTATGCGCATACGGGATAAGGACAACCGACCTGAGCCATCATGATAACCATCTCTATGCAATGCCGAGGGTCGAACGCCCGAACCATAATATTTCTTTCAATCTCGCTGTGGCGTACGGCCCGCTCCCATGAGAGTGGGGGAAATAACACTCCGCTCGCGGAATGTAAATTGCGAAGCGGTCACATGCAGTCATGCACAATCAACAGTCCACCCCGAATACGTCGGGAAAACAAGTAACTAAATAAATGACAGATTCTCTTTTAAAACCACAAAATAGTACTTAAATCCTTTTTTTTCGAAATTCACTTGCCAACTTTTTATAATGTTTAATAATACAACCTTATCCGAAAATACAATTGCCCGCGAAGGAAATCAATTCTCTTTTTAGATGGTTTAGAAAAATAAACTCTACTCTTCCTTAGTCATTCAATTACAATTCCAGTTATATTAGTATTATAATATCACAGACAAGATCACAGGTATAACAGGTAAGACATGCTAGTGGGTCCTAGGCTACCCGGATATGGCATAATAGTAGCTACACACGGACTCCCGTCACTTCGTTCGTACGTAGCCCCCGCAGATAGTAACACATACTTTATTAGTTCACCTAGGGGGACAGTTCCCCTCACAAAGTTAGAAAGGAGACTTACCTCGCTCCGAGATTCCATAACCGGCCTCCAAGCCCTTCCGATGACTCCAAACGGACACACAGCGCCCCAAAACTATCCAAACAACGACAACCCAATGAAAATATACTCTAATATTTGCAACCATTCCAAATTATATAATTCCCCAACCCCGCTTAGTGAAATGACCAATATTCCCTCGGGCCCACGTGCCCGAAATCCGAAATTTCTCGAAGATATATTCTACCCATAGCCTTACTAACTCAATTATACAATTTACTCAAATATTCATGCTCAATTCATGGCTAAAATCTAAATTTCCATTTTCTAGGTTTCTTCAATAATTTCCCAAATTCCTACCAATTTCCATGTCTAATCCATGCATATAATCTTGTATTTAACTTACAAACGGAAGGAATTTACTTACCTTGACAATGCATGAAGGAATCCTCTCTTTGAAGCCTCCCAAAATCGCCTAAGCCCAAGAAGAAATGAAGACAAATGAACCAAAATCCTTGTTTTAAAACATTCTGCCCAGGCCGATTTTCGCACCTGCGGTCCAGCCCTCGCACCTGCGCTTCCGCAGGTGCGCCCAAGAGCCCGTACTTGCCCTTCTACTCCAGTCGGATCCGAACCTGTGACCCCTTGCCCGCATCTGCGCCTCAGCAGGTGCGGAAATTCCATCTCACCTGCGATCCCAGCCAAGCCAACCCACTCTCGCACCTGCGGCCAAATCCTCGCAGGTGCGGTCATACCAGAGGACAACAATTCCAACCTTCTTCAAACTTTCAACTTGATCCGTTAACCACCCGTCATCCACCGAGGCCCCCGGGACCCTGTCCAATTATACCAACCTGTTCCAAAACATAATGTGGACTTGCTCGAGGCCTCAAATCACATCAAACAACATCGAGACCACGAATCGCACTCAAATCCTAACTTTATGAACTTAGAATTTTCCAACTTCTACATCCGATGCCAAAACCTATCAAATCACGCCTGATTGACCCCAAATTTTGCGCACAAGTCATATTCAACATTACGGACCTACTCCAACTTCCGGAATCGCATTCCGACCTTGATATCAAAACTTCCACTTCCGGTCGGATTTTGTCAAAAATCTTCAAATTTCTATCTTTAGCCAATGACTTCAAAATGACCTATGAACATCCAAATTCACTTCCGATCGCGCTCCCAACTCCAAAATCACTATACGAAGCTATTCCCAGACTCGGAATCCCAAACAGACATCAAAAACACTGAAATTCACTTCAATCCCAAATCTATGAAATTCTTATAAAATGCTAACTTCCATAATATATGCCGAAACGCTCCCGGGTTATCCAAAACCCGATCCGGACATACACCCAAGTCCGAAATCATCATACGAACCTGCAGCGACCTTCAAATCCTTATTCGGAGGCCATTTACTCAAAATTCCAATCTTAGTTGATTCTTCCAACTTAAGGCTTCTGAGATGAGAATTTCCTTTCCAAATCAACTCTAAACTTCCCGAAATTCAATTCCGACCACACCTACAAGTCATAATACCTGAAATGGAGCTGCTCACGACTTTAAACCGCTGAACGACGCGCTAGAGCTTAAAATGATTGGTCGGGTCGTTACATTCTCCCCAACTTAAATCGACGTTCGTCCTCGAACATGCCAAGAACTGCTTCGGGGTTATCTTTAATCACTGTTTAACACCTCGAGAACCTGCCCGTGCTACTGCAACCCAATTGAGTACATTAGCTTGATCACATCTGAAGATTTCTTCTTTTATCCATATAATAAGCTCAGAATTCATTCAAACACCTGAAATTTCTCTGCCAGGCCTAGTTCCAATATATAAACACCGTATCAACTACCACATGATATACCAGAACATGACTACATGCCTTAGCTGAATCAGCACCATGCAACGCATAACTCATCATCTGAACACAATGGCACACTGAATCATCACTTGACTAAAATCATCACTTCATTATGAACCTGAATAATAGTATTTGTTATTTAATATACACTTCACATAACCTTATCGCACTGATCCCTGATCCGATAATCCCGTCTCACCCAATATGAACTGCTCAGACAACAAATCACCCCAACATGACCAACAACCTCACATGATACCACATTGTGCCAATAGGCCATAACTCGAACATGATAAATAAGAAATTACTCAGGAAGGGACTATTCAACTCACGCAACTAATATGAACTTTTCTCAGAAAATAGGAAATAAAACATAAGAAAAATAAATATATTAACTCTTCTCATCATCACACTGTTGCGCGTGCAACCCGATCCAAATAACATACCCGTGGCGGCGTGCCACCCGATCCCATCATAAAACTCACATAAGGAAATATACACGGAGCTGAATTGCTCACTATTATACAAATTACTGAATATCGATCATAAGCACGCTAAGTGCATAATGCCATCCTGGGGAGACGGATAAAGCCATATGCTTACAAAACTCAAGCACAACTAAGGTGATATATATATATATATGTATATATATATATACACACACACACTTTGGATCTCAAGAGCCATCCTGCTCACATAACATCATCACTACGCGAGACCTCAATAAATAAGAAATTATCAAGCTGTTTCATAACTCACACGACACAATCATAATAACACATGAATTCAACGAAGACGGAACAACATCCGCTGTTCTAATACCTTTCCCATGAAAAACGCTTTTACTGAAATACACATGCCTGACTCATACGGAGCCCATAATCATATTTAAATCCATCCACAAACATCGAGTCTACCTTGCTCGCATCAAACTAAGCTAATAGCTCTACCTGGGTCCACATTAACCCACTTTCTCTCATAATATGCAAGAACAACAATCAAAGCCGGGACAACACCCACAATCCACAACCAAATGAACTGAACGCCTCTCGGCATAACTTCTCAAATAAACAATATTGCACTTCTTTATACTCAGTCCAAATCTTCAATTCATCAAGTGATTACATGTCACACTTTATACAATCTTTTTGTGGTCACGCTTCCACAACCTTCCACACAAGGTAGCAAGTTTGCACATCCACCACTGGTCATACTACGCTGTAAGACAAATCAAGAACCCATAACTAGCGTACAAAGCCTCTTTCACCGAATATCAATCTCAGGCGACACTGAAGATAACACCAACTTACTATGAACTTTCAAATAACTTTTTCTTGCTCTCCCGAGCTCATGACATCCTTATTAACACCGAACCGCAATCTCGATTCTTACTCCCAATTACATACTGCTTACCGCACCTAACATGCCAATAGGAGGTAGCGCAATAATTCCATCATAACTTCTGAACCACCAACAGGGTGAACACTTCATCATATAGAAACCTTTTACTTAACTCCATTCAAGAGTGCCATCTCAACACACGAGTGAAGTCCCACAATCACCCAACATGCAAATCCTTAAGTAGTAGTCTATACCACCATAACCCTTTCGGGATCTGCCTACACCTGACAGATCATAAAACTCAAATTCTCCCACATGGCATCCGTTACGACGGCGGACAAGCCCCGCACATACTGGCACAAACCACATGCATAACTTAATCACATCAAAGGAACTGATCACTGCCGCAAATGTGCCATTTCAACCATGGCTAACCAATCTATCTTCTTTTAATCATCTTCGATCTCTTCAGGAATAATAGAAACTTCCTTCAACTCATAGCAACTCAACCCTCACTCGTCCCGAGTGACCTTGATTCCCGAGACTATGCTGCCTAAATCCCGCAACCCGTCTCATACCCTCCTGATAATCTTTCTACAATCCGAAGTTTATTTCTCTCACTCCTCCAATACTATCCTGCATGCTGAAACATATCATAGAACATTCCAACCATCCTCTTTTTTCTCAAAAATTACTCTGCAAAAGCTCGATTCTCGATCATACTGCTGCCTCAAACCCTTAAACGCCGCATCCTTAAATTTTGGACTCACTAAGACTGTTATTGAGAGTCACCCACTCTGACTGGCCCCGAATGCAATCAAATCCAAGGCTCTTCTAGCACATGAACACCCCTTCCAAGGAACCACACGACCGAGTCACTATCCTGACAACTCACCTATGCCTTAAGAAAAATTCTAAGTCCTCCAAAGCCTAACCCTGGCCCGACAGGGCCAACTTTTGAACACATTCATCAAATCCCATGCACAATCACCATTTTACTCCTTTCCCTTAGTTGAAATAACTTGCCAACATGCTGACAATCCGTGACCCTATGAGAAGACAACCCTACAACCCAACTACAGATGGTGTGACTCCCCTACTTAGCCCGAAGCTACTCCTTGCACCAGTCTAGACCCTGCTGAGATCCTTTCTCCTTTGATAACACGATCTTGCTCCACCAATCCGTCTAATTCATCCAAATTCTCTTGCCAGCACTCCCTAAATACTCAAACTCTCTAGCATCATTCACACATTCCGCCTCCTACCGAATATCCACTAGAACCCCTCACCGAGACCTGCCAACCCCGCCATCGCTAACCTATTCACTGAAGATAACCCACCTGTGGAATCACCCGCATACACCTTCTATTGACGCTGAAATTCACGCTCTCTGCGACTTCAATACCCCATCCTACGCCCTGCTTCATTTACCAACTTTACTAGTCCGTCTGCTCCTCATGGACATCCATTAAATGCACGACAATATCTTTAAATTCCAAGCTATGCTGCCGCTCCCCCACTTTGCGATTACTGGAATTCCGCTTCTTACACCTAGCCTCCTAGAAATGGAACCACCTCCTAGCCTCACTTCAGGACCATTATCTATAGCTCTCAAACCAGCAGATCACCATGACTTCAAGCTCTTCGAAGATCATCTTTCTCTAGCTGCCTTCACTATCAACACTTATCCGGTACTGAACCACCGCACCTCACGGTTTTTGCCAACCACATTCTTCATTACTTCTTCTCAATACTCTGACCCTACGCAACTGAAGAAACCATAGCACCGACAAAATTAACACATTCCATTCGATCAATGACGACGACTACACGTCACAGGTGTATACCCCACCTCATTTGAAGACACCAAGTCTTACTACTTTATCAACCCCGACCGAACCTTTCATAATCCAAATGCCTCTCCCTGCCGGAACTAAAATACCGAAATCTCAAAATTACACTCTGAGAAGACCTCCCCTCGAACTATTCATCACCCCCAACATATGGGTAAGCATTCTATCATCATATCGACATCGCGATAACCAATCGCAAGCATCATCACTACCTGAGCATAGCCTTAAGGCTCCCAGAAAACACAGCTACTGAGCTGAAACAACATATTATTCTCTTGCAGGGCCATAACAACAACCCCAATCAATTATACATGGAAACATCTCGAATTACATCCGTAGCACCATTTCAACTCCTCAAATTTCATGATTTATAGCAAGCGCTTCGCGACGCGTAAGATTGAGTAGGAATGAACATAGGCATAAGCCTCAAAGGAATCAATTTGCACGATGAGGAATCAAGAAGGGAAGAACTCCTAACAGCCCTGTAGCCTCTCGAAGATAAGTACAGACGTCTCCGTACCGATCCGCAAGACTCTACTAGACTTGCTCATGACTCGTGAGACCTACGGGAACCTAGCGCTCTAATATCATGTTGTCACGACCCAAAATCCCTAAGGTCGTAATGGCGCCAGACATCATTGTCAGGCAAGACAAATTAGTAATTAGACGAAATAAAATCTTGTTTAACATTTATGAAAAATAATTTCCTTTCACTTTATTACATGTTAGCTAAATAAAATATGTTAAGTAAAACAATGGTTTAAATTACACTTTAGCAATTATATCCCAACACACCCCAGAACCCGGTATCACAAGTACATGAGTACAATCATTACAAGCCTGTCCGAATTACAAATTGGACGAGGAAATTTAAAATAATGTAATAAATACAGTACGAGAGAGACTATGTCAGCTACGGATCGCCTCCGGATGATAAAGCTCGCCTAAGTCTCTGAATCCTCCACATTTCTATGAAAGTACCTGTGCAATAAAATGCACAGCAAGTGTAGGATGAGTACAAAACAACGTGTACTCAGTACATCGCCCGCCTAACCTCAGAGAGGTAGTGACGAGAGGTCGAATTAGACACTCACTAAGGGCCAGCAAATTAATTAACAGTATAAGATGAACACGATATACATGTAAAGGTAGCAAACAACAATATATATAAGGCACCGAAATCCAAATAAATACTGAAAATAAACAAAACAAATACCACTTCCTCATTATTTTCCAAAATATCTTAAATAAACAATCTCCTCTTTGTTTTCCCCAAAATATCATAAATCCACAATTTCTTCTTTATTTTCCCCCAAATACTTTTCACTTCAAAAATCATGAAAAACATTTAACAATTTAGTATGCGCATACGGGATAAGGACAACCGACCTGAGCCATCATGATAAACATCTATGTGCAATGTCGAGGGTCGAACGCCCGAACCATAATATTTCTTTCAATATCGCTGTGGCGTACGACCCGCTCCCATGAGAGTGGGGGAAATAACACTCCGCTCGCGGAATGTAAATTGCGAAGAGGTCACATGCATTCATGCACAATCAACAGTCCACCCCGAATACGTCGGGAAAACAAGTAACTAAATAAATGACAGATTCTCTTTTAAAACCACAAAATAGTACTTAAATCCTTTTTTTTCGAAATTCACTTGCCAACTTTTTATAATGTTTAAATAATACAACCTTATCCGAAAATACCATTTCTCGCGAAGGAAATCAATTCTCTTTTTAGATGGGTTAGAAAAATAAACTCTACTCTTCCTTAGTCATTCAATTACAATTCCAGTTATATTAGTATTATAATATCACAGACAAGATCACGGGTATAACAGGTAAGACATGCTAGTGGGTCCTAGGCTACCCGGATATGGCATAATAGTAGCTACACACGGACTCCCGTCACCTCGTGCGTACGTAGCCCCCGCAGATAGTAACACATACTTAATTAGTTCACCTAGGGGGACAGTTCCCCCTCACAAAGTTAGAAAGGAGACTTACCTCGCTCCGAGATTCCATAACCGGCCTCCAAGCCCTTCCGATGACTCCAAACGGACGCACAGCGCCCCAAAACTATCCAAACAACGACAACCCAATGAAAATATACTCTAATATTTGCAACCATTCCAAATTATATAATTCCACAACCCCGCTTAGTGAAATGACCAAAATTCCCTCGGGCCCACATGCCCGGAATCCGAAATTTCTCGAAGATATATTCTACCCATAGCCTTACTAACTCAATTATACAATTTACTCAAATATTCATGCTCAATTCGTGGCTAAAATCCAAATTTCCATTTTCTAGGTTTCTTCAATAATCCAAATTCCTACAATTTTCCATGTCTAATCCATGCATATAATCTTGTATTTAACTTACAAACGGGACGAATTTACTTACCTTGACAATGCATGAAGGAATCCTCTCTTTGAAGACTCCCAAAATCGCTTGAGCCCAAGAAGAAATGAAGACAAATGAACCAAAATCCTTGTTTTAAGACATTCTGCCCAGGCCGATTTTCGCACCTACGGTCCAGCCCTCGCACCTGCGCTTCCGCAGGTGCGCCCAAGAGCCCGCACCTGCGGCTTCCTTCTCCTCCAGCTGGATCCGCACATGCGACCCCTTGTCCGTATCTGCGCCTTCGCAGGTGCGGAAATTCCATCGCACCTGCAATCGCAGCCAAGCCAACCCACTCTCGCACCTGCGGCGCCAAAGCCGCACCTGCGGCCAAATCCTCGCAGGTGCGGTCACACCAGATGACAACAATTCCAGCCTTCTTCAAACTTTCAACTTGATCCGTTAACCACCCGGAATCCACTTGAGGCCCCCGGGACCCCGTCCAATATACCAATCTGTTCCAAAACATAATGCGGACTTCCTCGAGGCCTCAAATCACATCAAACAACATCGAAACCACAAATCGCACTCAAATCACAACTTTATGAACTTAGAATTCTCCAACTTCTACATCCGATGCGAAAACCTATCAAATCACACCCGATTGACCCCAAATTTTGAGCACAAGTCATATTCAACATTACAGACCTGCTCAAACTTCCGGAATCGCATTCCGACCTCGATATCAAAACTTCCACTTCCTGTCGGATTTCCCAAAAACCTTCAAATTTCTATCTTTAGCCAAATGACTTCAAAATGACCTACGGACATCCACATTCACTTCCGATCGCACTCCCAAATCCAGAATCACCATACAAAGCTATTCCCAGACTCAGAATCCCAAACGTACATCAAAAACACTGAAATGCACTTCAAGCCCAAATCTATGAAATTTTTCTAAAATGCTAACTTCCATAATCTACGCTGAAACGCTCTCGGCTTATCCAAAACCCAATCCGGACATACACCCAAGTCCGAAATCATCATACGAATCCACAGGAACCTTCAAATCCTGACTCAAAGGTCGTTTACTCAAAATTCCAATCTTAGTTGATTCTTCCAACTTAAGGCTTCTGAGATGAGAATTTTCTTTCCAAATCAACTCTAAACTTCCCGAATTCAATTTCGAGAACACCTACAAGTAATAATATCTGAAATGGAGCTGCTCACGACTTCAAACCGCTGAACGACGCACTAGAGCTCAAAACGACCGGTCGGGTCGTTATAGTCGGCACCTCTGCAATCTTGTCCCAATGTTTTTGTGCCCGGGGAAGATGAGCACAAGCCTGGTCGATTTGATGGTTTTGATTTTGGGTTCCTTCACATTAAGGTTTATCTCCCAGAGTTTGATTCTCAATATGTTCTGAGCTCGAACAAATCTTTTTATCTTTTTCTTTTGATGCTTCAATTGTTGGCAAAAGTTAATTTTCTTAGGGGGGATTTTGCTTAGGAAGATCTATCCCTTCATCATGTTTTTTTTATTCCATATTTAGCATAACAGTTTCGTAAGGAGTAACAAGAGCATATAGGAGAATCACAGAATTATAGCATAATTGGGATTTTCGACATAATTGCGTTTTTTGCAGAAGATTTGCAGAAGTTTTAGTCGTTTTTGATTTGTGAAAACAGAAAAACAAAGCATCTACAATCAGAATACAAATAATCTATAATTTATCTATAAAATATCTACAAACTGGGCACATTGAATTTTAATATTCCCAATTCCCATTCAATTGTAGCATAATTGGGATTTTCGACATAATTGTGTTTTTTGCAGAAGATTTGTAGAAGTTTTATTCATTTTTGATTTGTAAAAACAGAAAACAAAGCATCTACAATCAGAATACAAATAATCTACAATTTATCTACAAAATATCTACAAACTGGGTACACTGAATTTTAATATCCCAGTTCCCATTCAATTGTAGCATAATTGGGATTTTCGACATAATTGTGTTTTTTGCAGAAGATTTGTAGAAGTTTTATTCATTTTTGATTTGTAAAAACAGAAAACAAAGCATCTACAATCAGAATACAAATAATCTACAATTTATCTACAAAATATCTACAAACTGGGTACACTGAATTTTAATATCCCAGTTCCCATTCAATTGTAGCATAATTGGGATTTTCAACATAATTGCATTTTTTGCAGAAGATTTGTAGAACTTTTAGTCATTTTTTATTTGTGAAAACAGAAAAAAAGCATCTACAATCAGAATACAAATAATCTATAATTTATCTACAAAATATCTACAAACTGGGTACATATTTGGACTCGACATGCTTCCCCTTAAATGTATGTTTCACATTTTAGATACATATATGTCCAAAACAGTACTAAATCATCCACCTTTTTCTTACTAACACGCATCTGCAATATTTTTACGTTAGACGTAAGTGTTGACAGCCTAGAATAACTTGTATATTTTTAATTCTTTTAGTTGAGTTTCAAGTAATTAAATATTTTAAAAAGATGAGATCGAATCCATTAAAACCAGACACTTAATTAAGGAATTCCCAATATTAGCGCGCCTAAATAAGGAAGCCTACATCTACAATGATTCCTTATTTAATGAAATATCTGAAAGAATCTTTAATTCCCCAATATTAGCACACCTAAATAAGGAAACCTACAGCTGCAATGATTCCTTATTTAATGAATTGTCTATTTTTTTGTAGAAATACTATTAGCATGGCGGGTAATATGCAAACTGTAACGACCCGACCGGTCGTTTTGCGTTATCGGACCCCGTTCCCCTAAATGAAACTTCCTATAGCGGATTTTTATGATTTATGACTTGCGGGGACTGGTGGTCCGAGATTCGAAGGTGTTTAGAGTGCTATAGGAACAATTAGTTCCTTAAGGTTGGCCTTTAAGGCCAAGTTTGACTTTGGTCAACATTTTGGGTAAACGACCTCGAATCGAGTTTCGTCGGTTCCGGTAGCTTCATGTGATGATTTTGGACCTGGACGTATGTTCGGTATGACTTTCTGATGACCCGGGAGCATTTCAGCGCCTAATATTGAAATACGAAGTTCCTTAAGTTCCTATTTTGGTTTCGGATGTGTTTTTGTGTTATCGAGGTCCGAACAGAATTCCGAGATCGAGATTAGTTCTGTTATGTCATTTTTGACTTACCTGCAAAATTTGATATCATTCCGAGTTGTATTGGTCGGTTCGGCGCGTTGTTACTGAAGTCTAGAAAACTTAAAGTTCCTAAGTTTGGTTCTTGGGGTTTTGAGGTGCGATTTTGAGTTTTAGCATTTTTTTGGGTGTTCCGAAGGCTCGAGCGAGTCCGTATTATGATTTGGGACTTGTTGGTATATTTGGACAGGGGCTCGGGTGGGCCCAGGTGCCTCCCGGACACCACACGAGGCCAAAAACCAGCTGAAATAACTGCTGGTGCACCTGTTCTAGTGTGACCGCAGGTGCGGTTGACCAGTCGCAGGTGTGGGCCGCTCCTGCGGTCCCAGCCTAGCAGGTGCGACCCCCATTGGTCTGACCAATTCTCGCAGGTGCGGACAAAGTTCCGCAAGAGCGGAGCCGCAGGTGCGATCTCCATTCCGCAGGTGTGGGCCTAGGCTCCCCAGTCCATTTTTGCAGGTGCGATCCTCGAGCCGCAGGTGCGAAAACACTGTTCAGACAGTGTGTTTTTATACACGGGTTTAATTCATTATTTCTCATTTTCTTCTTCTTCCTTGGGGCGGTTTCCACCATTTTAGAGGGGCAAACGACTTGGTTATTAAAGGTAAGTAAATTCCACTCTAATATTAGCCTCATGAATGAATTCCTAGTTAAGTTTAATCACATAATCAGTGAAAAACCAAGAATTGGGTAGTAACCTAGGGCTTTCGATAATTTGAGAATTTACCCGTAAATTTGCTATGGAATCAAGTCAAAATCCTATATTAATGATCCTTAGGCTTTGGGTGAGGTTTTCCTTCGAGAATTATTGGAATTCGAGCATACGGGCCCGGGGTCGGATTTTTGATTTTATTCAAGAATGGTGAATTTGGCTAAGTACTAGGAGAATTCCATGCTTTGAATATAAATTAATGTATTTATATAACTTTTGGCTAGTTTCGAGTCCTCGGGTGTAGAGTTCAGAGTTTCGTGCGCGTTCTCGGTCTGGGGAGTAAGTTCGACGCAAGGTGAGTCTCCTTTCTAACCTTGTGAGGGGGAATTATCCGCCTAGGTGATTTAAATGCTATATGTGATAATTTGTGGGGGCTACGTACGTACAAAGTGACAAGAATCCGTATGTAGCGACTATTACTATTATGTTCGGGTAGTTAGGCCCACATCACGTCTTGTGTTTTGCTTGATATAAACTATATGCTTAATGACTTAACGTTACATGTTTCTTATTTCCCCGAAGTTATGAAATTTGAGAAAAACTTGTAAGAAATTGATCACTGAAAAGTATTCTCTTTTAAAAAGGAATAATGTGTGTGCATTTGACCGCTTCGCAATTTACATTCAGCGAGCGGAGTGTGATTTCCCCCACTCTTATTGGAACGGTCTGTACGCCATAGCGGATTGAGAGATTGCACTTTTGGTACGGGTCGTTCGATCCTCGGCAGTGCATAGAGAGGTTGAGAGACACACTTTTGGTACAGGCCGTTTGATCCTCGGCAATGCTTAGAGAGATTGAGAGATGCAATTTTGGTACGGGCCGTTTGATCCTCGGCAGTGCATAGATGTGAGTAATTTGTGGAGAGGTACACTTTTGGTACGGGCCGTTCGATCCTCGGCAGTGCACGACTTGACTACCTTATGACTCCGACCGGTTGTCCTTACCCTGCATGGGTATGATTTATTTGATGCTAAATTCATGGATATTGATCTGTCAGATATTTGGGAAAAAGTGAAGTTGTAATTGTTTTATTTATTCCCAATATTCTTCTTGGATTTCAGTATCTTACATATATACTTGTTGCTTCATTGTCTTTACATGCCTATTGTTTCCATTACATCCTGTTAAATTATACTGTTGGACCTTTTGAGTGTCATGTCGACCTATCGTCACTACCTCTTCGAGGTTAGGCGGGATACTCACTGGGTACATATATATATTTATGTACTCATACTGCACTTCTGTACTTAATTGTACAAGTTCTGAGGCTGGTGTTTCTGGTTATCCGACTGGAGCTTGACATATATTCTGGACCTGACTCCACGGTAAGATGCCTCCCTTGGCGATTCACAGCACTACTATGGAGTTATCTTTTGTTCATTTCTGTCTACTTCTCTCAGACAATAGTACAGTTTGTATCCTCTTTTATATATTCTACTAGTTCACCTATTAACTTGTGACACTAATTCCTGGCATGCACATAGTAGACTCTTTATCTTGGGACTGTATATATTGGATCATGATAATTTTGGTTGTATTTACTTAAGCTGGTTAAGGTTTCCGCTTCTATTTAAATGATCTAAGCTTAAAACTTTGGGAATATGTGGGGTTGGTATGTTAAATAAGGAAAATCTCACTAGTAAACAGTTGTTGGTTTGCCTGACTCCGGTGTTGGGCGCCATCACGACCTGTGTTGGATTTTGGGTCGTGACACAAAGTATGAACATATTTGATAATATAGTTTCCTATATGGTATAGGAACGAAAATTTCCCTTTAATTTACTTGGAAAAATCTAGTTTTTCATGACTTTAGGCTAATATTAATCAGCATATTTAAGTATTGAAAAAAACAGTATGGTAAAGTTGCTAATCTATTAAGATGATTTTTACATACAAGGAAATGCAGTAAAATTACATTTTTTGCCGACTGACTAATAATAAAACTACTTATGGATATTTTGACAGAATTTCTAGAAAATGATCTATGTGATATTACCATATGAACATACAGATTTTGTGCGTGTATGACTCTTTAAGCAGATTCTGTAATTTTCGTAACACTTTCAAACTAATAGGTTTTCCTAAGACAGTGTAAATAAATTTGTAACATAACTTTTCAAGCAAACAACTTCAAACTAACATGGTTCATACAATATTCAAACTAGTTGCAAATTTATCAACAAATTCTAGTCATGATTCAGCAAAAGAAAGAAGCTTTACATTTTGTAAGAAAATACCTTGACAATAGCAAGAACACAAACAGATAAAGAAAATAAGTCTTTGAAAAGTTGAGCAAGAGCAGCAGCAAGAAAACCTAAGAAGGAAATCAAAACCAGCTTCCAAATAAAAACCCAAAAATCCATAAGACAGTGTGAAAAACCAGTAAGAGTTCTTTGCTACTAGTGAAAGAAAGAGACTCCAGCTTTATATTTTCTATTTCGGGTTTATGAAAAATGTCTTTGTTTTCAGGTGTGTAAAAGATTTGTAAGAATCTCTGTGAAATATGAGAATGTGTGAGAATGACCCCTAGAATGAAAAGAATGAATGTATTTATAGAATGATGAGGTGAAAAGGGATAAGAATTAAGGCCCATAGAATCTGTCAGAATTCCCTATAAAGTAGGGAAGATGTCACCTTCTGTAAAGAAATGGACAGCTGTCCAATTTCTGGTACCTTCCTTATCTCAGAAAATGGACAAGTGTCATATTTCCGGATATTTTCGGATTTTATCCTTTTTCCTACTCAGCATTGGAACAATTGTTCCTATTCTAGAAAGTTCTAGCACTTTCTAAAATGATTTTCAGAATTGGGTTTCCAAAATCGACCCTTAAAGGTCTTGGAATTACCTCAAAACCAGATTGATTTTGGGCCTAAGTCTAGTGACTTTTAGCCTGAAGAGCCCAGCTCTTAAGCTTTCAAATCTATGGGCTTTTCTATTTAGCAGGCCCAATAATAAATAAAACAGCAAAGTTATGGGTCTGTCTATTTGGCCAGGCCCAATAATAATAAAACAACAAAGCTAACAATAAACTAAGAAACAAAAAACGAGACAGAAAGAAAGAAATGCAACAATGTTTATATATATATATATATATATATATATATATATATATATATTACTTTTATCTTTATTAATCTGTTTAATTAATTGATTAGCAAACGAAAAAACAAATACATAATAATATAAGACTAACTGAATATAATTATCCTAACTTTATATAAATAAAAATTGCATACCCAGAATATTAATAAAAATTAAATGCAGACAGAATAATAAAATAATGCGTAGTAACAGAATAAAAAAAATACGGACAGAAATAACGAAAAAAAATAAAAAATGCGGAAATAAAAATGCGGGAAATAAGAACGGAAATGAAATAAATATGGAAATAACATAAATAATGAAAAATACATAAAAATAAATAAATTAAATGGATCTAACCGTGAAAAAACCCTCATGCCAAAACTCCCGTCTAGGACCTAAGATCCTTGATGAGAGGTTTTGGCACGAGGATTTTTTAACGGCTAGGGAGATGGAAAGGGGGTAGATCTAGAGTTTTGGCCTTTTTAGATCTAAGATCTATGGGTTTTGGTGGGATTTTCGAGGATTTGGTTGGTAGGATGAGGCTTAGGAAGATGAGAGGAGTGTATGGTATGAGTTTGAAGGGTTTTGGAGCTCCACCGCGCCTTGGGTGATTTCCGGCGGCGAGGTTAGGGCGGCTTAAGGATTTCGGCCACCTCTTGATTCTAGGGGTGTTGGTTTTTTATGGGTTTAGTTGGTGGGGTGAGGTAGAGGAGGAGGAGAGGAATAGATTGAAATTATTTTGGGGTTTTTTGGAGGTTGGCCGCAGCCGGTGGAGAATTCTAGCGGGCGCCGCCGCCTTAGGGAGGGGTGGCGGCGGAAGTGGGGCAGATGGAAGGGGGCGGCTAGGTTTAGGGTTTGGGGAGAGAGATGTGAGAGAATGGGGAGTTTGTAAATGGGGAGGGTGGAGGTTTTAGGACAATTTCATATTAAAAAGGGGGAGGGGGTTCCGGATCGTTGGATCTACTAGGGATCAATGGTCAAGATTGACTGGGGGAGATGGGTATGGATCAGATTTTTTAAGGGTTTGGGCTTGGTTTTTTGGGCTAATTTTGGGATTGGGCTTGGTGTTAAAGACTTAGCCTAATCCAATTTTCTTTTAAGCTAATTAGTCTCTTTTAAATCTAACTAATTTTGATTAAACCCTAAATTGAATACTAAAATATCTCAAATTGTAAAATTACACTAATCATCGATTTATCTTGTTTACACGATTAGTCAATCTTAAATTTAAAAGGAAAACTACTTAATTTATTACTAAAACTAAAATAATGTCAAGACAAACAATTTTTGAGATTTTCTTTTAATGAAGCAATTAATTATGTAAATTAGGCATTAAATTAAATTAAAAGCCTAATAATGCAAGATGATGAAGGTTTAAATATTTTCATAACTTAAAAAATGAAAAAATGCGACTAAAAATGCAAATAATTCCAAATAAATACCAAAAAATCCTAAAATATAAAAATCTAAAAATAGGACTAATTTATTCATTAATTTTATAGGAGTATTTTGGTAAGGTAAAGATTACATGCTCATAGCTGCCCATCTTTGCTCGGAAACACGAAGAGTTTTCGGGCAAAGAAAAAGTGAGCAGTTATGAACAACTTTTACCCGTTTGGATGCTCCGTGGGAAGCACTTTGGAAAAGCTTGACCGAACCTTGCTTCAAAGGTTGCCTACATATCCTTGGCTATAAAGGAATCAGGTCAGTGTAGTTCTGGGAGTTTTGGTAGCTGGGACTATCGGAAAGCTTTGATTTTACTGCCATTGTTGTTGTTACTGTTGTTGATCCCCTTATTACACCAAAGTAACAAAACGAAAAAAAAAAGACTAACTAAGTCGATCAGCTACGAGTTACAAGATTCCTATCTGTAAATATTCCGAAGCTTGGTCTTGAGTCTTGGCTAGTTCTTTAAGCTGACTCTGATTTGGATCTTGATGCTTGTTAGCCGCAAGGGCTGGTTCAATCTTCTCGTCTTTCGGATCAAGATGGGACATATAGAACTGATGACTTCAATCTTGTCCTGAGCAGTCCACATCGTCTCCACTTCTGTGCTTTGGGTTTAACTTTCTCTTTTCTTATTTTCTTTTATTCTGATTGAAACTTCTTCTTTTGGTCGTCTCGAATCTAGTGCCTTAAGGTATAATCTTCTCAAATTAAAAACAAACAAACGAAATTTTCTGCCCCAGTTTTTCACTAGGAAAAATTTCGTGAGTTATTGTAAAAAAATTCTATATTACTTCATTATTGAAAGCGATGAAAGAGCGGGAGTGGTGTACCCGGAGTAAAGGTAGACTAGGGAGTGGAGACCCTCTGTCTAAAATTAAAATCAACTAGGGATTGGATACCTTATGTTGGGAAACCACCAGGTTATGCTGGTATTAACTAGGGAGTGGGACCCTATGTTGGAAAGTCGTCAGGTTATACAGGCATCAACTAGGGAGTGGGACCCTATGTTGGAAAAAGTCATCAGGTTATGGTGACATCAACTAGGGAGTGGGACCCTATATTGGAAAGTCATCACATTATGCTGGCGTCAACTAGGGAGTGGGACCCTATGTTGGAAAAGTCATCAGGTTATGCTAGCATCAACTAGGGAGTGGGAACCTATGTTGGAAAAGTCATCAGGTTATGCTGGCATCAACAAGGGAGTGAGACTCTATGTTAGAAAGTCATCAGGTTATGCTAGCATCAACTAGGGAGTGGGAACCTATGTTGGAAAAGTCATCAGGTTATGCTGGCATCAACAAGGGAGTGAGACTCTATGTTAAAAAGTCATCAGGTTATGCTAGCATCAACTAGGGAGTGGGAACCTATGTTGGAAAAGTCATCAGGTTATGCTGGCATCAACTAGGGAGTGGGACCCTATGTTGGAAAAGTCATCAAGTTATGTTGGCATCAGGTTATGCTGGTATCAACTAGGGAGTGGGACCCTATGTTGTAAAAAGTCATCAGGTTATGCTGGCATCAACTAGGGAGTGGGACCCTATGTTGGAAAAGTCATCAGGTTATGCTGGCATCAGGTTATGCTGATATCAACTAGGGTGTGGGACCCTATGTTAGAAAAGTCATCAGGTTATGCTGTCATCAACTAGGGAGTGGGACCCTATATTGGAAAGTCATCAGGTTATGTTGGCATCAGGTTATGCTGGTATCAACTAGGGAGTGGGACCCTATGTTGGAAAAAGTCATCAGGTTATTGTCACGACTCAAAATCTATTAAGGTCGTGATGGCGCCGAACACCATCGTCAGGAAAGCCAATCATTAATTAGTTGAAACAAATTCATGTTTTAACATTTTTGAAATCATTACCTTTAACTTATTGTTATAATATTCCATTGTTATAAAATACACCCCATATACATCCCAGAACCCAGTGTCACAAGTGCATGAGCAAATTCTAAGAATTTCACAAATACTACAAAGCTTGTCCGAATTACGAACTGGACAAGGTATTTAAAATGAAAATAAATACAATATGAGGGAGACTCTGTCATCTGCGGATCGCCTACGGATGATGCAGCTCACCTAAGTCTCCAAACCAGCCACATCTCTATGAAAGTACCTGTGCAATAAAAATGCACAGCAAGTGTAACATGAGTACGAAAACAACGTGTACTCAGTAAGTCTCCCGCCTAACCTCAGAGAGGTAGTGACGAGAGGTCAATTTGACACTTGCTAGAGGTTAATTTAGTATAATCAAGTGAGACAGTAAGCATGAATGTCATAGGCAACTTACTAAAATCAGGAATAAATAATATCAACTTCTTCCACATTTAACACTTTAAATCTTCGTCATTTCAGTTGACAATTTTAAAGAAATAATCAGGGATAAGAAACATCAGACTTATTGCACATTTTGCGCATCAATTCTTCTTCTTTTTAACTGGCAATTAATAATTTCCTTAGGCCGATAAACATGTATAAATCACAGGAAATACGCAGCAATTATCATGTGCAAACAAAGTGCCGAGGGTCGAACGACACAGACCAACAATAATAAACGGTGCACTGCCGAGGGTCGAACGGCTCAAACCATAGATGCATCTATCTACCCCGCTCGCGAATCGATCATGCGACGCGGTTATACATAAATACAAGGTTATCATGTTCGCGAATCATACATGCGACTCAGGCACCCATAGAACACATATTCACACAATAAGTCCACATTTTTTACCAAGAAAGCAGTTACCCAGGAAAGTGGTAAAATTCCTTCTAAAGGAACACGAAAAAAGCATTTAAATCTTTGTTTTGAAACTCATTTTCCAAGTTTAATAATATTCAATAATATAACCTTATCAGGAATACAATTATCCACGGAGGGATCAATTCTCTTTCTAAATGATTAAGAAAGGTACACTCTAGCCTCCTTAGGAAATAAATTACAAATTCAATAGCATTATCAATCTAATATTATTTGCAGGATCACATGATATTTATTGACAAGGTCACAAGTACGACAAGTAAAGCATGCTAGTGGGTCCTAGACTACCCGAACATGGCATGATAGTAGCTACGCACGGACTCCCGTCACCTCGTGCGTACGTAGTCCCCGCAGATAGTAGCACATATTTAATTAGTTCACCTAGGGGGACAATTCCCCCTCACAAAGTTAGAAAGGAGACTTACCTCGCTCCAAAGTTTCATAACCGGCTTCCAAGCCCTTCCGACGACTCCAATGGACGCACAACGCCCCAAAACTATCCAAATAACAACAAACCAATGAAAATATACTCTAATATTTGCAACAATTCAAATTATATAATTTCCCAAATCCGCTCAGTGAATTGACCAAAATGCCCACGGGCCCGGGTTCCGAAATTTATCGAAGATAAACTCTACCCATAGCTTTACTAGTTCAAATATACAATTTACTCTAAATTCCATGCTCAAATTCGTGGTAGAAATCCAAAATACAATTTCTAGGTTTTCTTCAAAATTTCCCAATTTCCACAATCTTTCATGTTCAAATCCATGCATATACCTTGTATTTAACTTGAGATGAGTGGGAATAACTTACCTTGTGATCCTTGACGAAAAAACCCTCCTTGAAGCTCCCCACAATCGCCCATGCCAAGATAAAAATGGGGGAAAAAATGACAAAATTCCCGTTTTAAAACATTCTGCCCAGACCGATATCTGCACCTGCGATCCACATCTCGCACCTGCGATTCCGCAGGTGCGCCCAAACTCCCGCACCTGCGGCTTCCTCAGATCCAGCAAAAACTCGCACATGCGCCCCATTGTCCGTATATGCGCCTTCGTATGTGCGGAAATTGCATCGCACCTGCGCTCCCAGCCAAGCCAGGAAACTCTCGCACCTACGGCGCCAAAGCCACACCTGTGGCCAAATCCTTTCAGGTGCGGTCACACCAGCTGACAACAATCTCAGCACTTCTTCAAACTCCAAACTTGACCTGTTAACCACCCGGAATCCACCCGAGGCCCCCGGGACCCTGTCCAATTACATCAACCTGTTCCAAAACGTAATGCGGACTTGCTCAAGGCCTCAAATCACATCAAACAACACCGAAATCACGAATCGCACTAAAATTCAAATTTTATGAACTTGAAAATTTCCAACCTCTACATCTGATGCCGAAACCTATCAAATCACGTCCGATTGACCCCAAATGTTGCACACAAGTCAGATTTGACATTAGGAACCTGCTCCAACTTCCGAAATCGCATTCCGACCCCGATATCAAATTTTCCACTTTCGGTCAAATTTCTTAAAAACCTTCAAATTCTTATCTTTAGCCAAATGACTTATGCACATCCGAATTCACTTCCGACCGCGCTCCCAACTCCAAAATCACCATACAGAGTTGTTACCAGGCTCGGAATCCCAAACGAACATCAATATCACTGAAATGTGCTTCAAGACAAACTTAGGAAATTTCTTCAAAAATGCTAACTTCCACAATACACACCGAAACGCTCCCGGGTTATCCAAAACTCGATCCGAACATACGCCCAAGTCCGAAATCATCATACGAACCTGCAGGAACCTTCAAATCCTGATTCGGAGGTCGTTTACTCAAAATTCCAATCTTAGTCATTTTCTCCAACTTAAGGCTTTTGAAATGAGAATTTTCTTTCCAATTTGACTCCGAACTTCCCAAAATTCAACTCCGACCATGCCTACGAGTCATAATACCTGAAATGGAGTTGCTCATGACTTCAAACCGCTGAACGATGTGATAGAGCTCAAAACGATCAGTCGGGTCGTTACATTCTCCCCCACTTAAACAGACGTTCGTCCTCGAACGTGCTTAGAACTGCTCAGGAGTTATCTGAAATCACTGTTTAACACCTCGAGCACCTGACCGTGCTACCACAACCCAGTTGAGTACATTAGCTTGATCAAATCTGAAGATTTCTTGTTTTATCCATATAATAAGCTCAGAATCCAGTTCCAACGCCTGAAATTTCTCTGCCATGCCTAGTTCCAATATATAAACACTGTATCAACTACCACACGATATACCAGAAAATGACTGCATGCCTTTGCTGAATTAGCACCATGCACCGCATAATTCATCATCTGACCACAATGACACTCCCTGAACCTGAATAGCCAAAATTTCACGAATCTAATGCTCCCAATGCACCTTATGATATGTATATATACATCCTGCTATAATGTTGGCGATACCACCACAACGGAGGAAGTGTGTAGAAATTTCTAACCAATTGCAGAGTTAACCAACATGGAATCATTCCTCTTGACTAAGACCATCATCTCATTATAAACCAATAAGGGTAATCCTTCAATATATTTCACAAAATCTTATCGCACTAGGTCCCTGATCCACAAATATCGTCTCACCCAATATGAAATGTTCAAACAACCAATTACCCCAGACATGACCAACAGTATCACACGACGCCACAATGCGCCAATAGGCCACAATTCGAACATGATACATAAGGAAATGACCCAGGAAAGGACTACTCGACTCACACAACTAATATTGACTTTCCTCAGAAAATATGAAGTATAACATAAGCAAAATAGATATAGGGAACCGTACTCATCATCACACTGTTGCGGCGTGCAACCCGATTCAAATAACATACCCGTGGAGGCATGCCACCCGATCCCATCATAAAATTCACATAAGGAAATATACACGGAGCTGAATTGCTCACTATTACAAATTACTGAATATCCATCATAAGCACGCTAAGTGCATAATACCATCCCGGGGAGACTGATAGAGCCATACACTACGAAAAATCGAGCACAGCCGAGGTGCGATATATATATATATATACACACTCTAGATCTCAAGAGATATCCTGCTCACATAACATCATCACTACGCATGACCTCAACACATAAGAAATATCAAGTTGTTTCATAACTCACACGGCACAATCATAATATCACATGAATTTGACAAAGACGGAACAACACCTGATATTCCAACACCCCTCCTGGAGGAGCGCTATACTGAAATGAACACATCTGACTCGCATGAAGCCCATAATCTTGATTAAATCCATTCATACATTTCAAGCCGATTATGCTTGCAATGAACTAGGCTGATAGCCTTACCCTGGTCCAAAATAACCTACTTCCTCTCATATCACGCAAGAACAACCATCATAGCCGGGACAACACCCCACAATCCACAACCAGCTGGACCAAACGCCTTCCTGGCATAAATTTTCAAACAAACAATATTGAACTTCCTTACACTTGGTCCAAATCTTCAATCAATCAGGTGACTACCTGTCACACTAATACCATCTTCCCGAGGTCACGCCCCCACAATCTTCCACACAAGTTAGCAAGTCTGCACATCCACCACTGGCCATACTAACGCTGTAAAACAAATCAAGAACCCATAACTAGGATGCAAAGCCTCTTCCACCGAATATCGATCTCAGGTGACACTGAAGATAACACCAGATCACTCTGAACTTTCAAATCAGTTTTTATTGATCATCCGAGCTCATGACATCCTTGTTAACACCGAACCGCATTCTCGATTCTTACTCCCAGTTACACACTGTTTACTGCACCTAACATGCCAATATGAGATTGCGCAAGAATTCCATCATAACTCCTGAACCACTAACAGGGGGAAACACCTCATCATATAGAAACCTCTTACTTACCTCAATTCAAGAGAACAATAACATCAATCAAGTGAATTCTCACAATCACCCAACATGCAAATCCTTAAGTAGTGGTCTGAACCACCATAAACCTTCCGGGATCCGCCTACACCTGATATGCCATAGCACTCGAATGCTCCCTCATGAAATCTATTACGACGGCTGACAAGCCCCGCACATACCGGCCCAAACCACATGCATAATTTAATTACACTGACGAAAATGATCACTGTTGTACATGTGCCTTTTTCAACCATGTCTAATCAATCTATCCTCTTTTAATCATCTTTAATTGCCTCAGGAATAATAGTAACTTCCTTCAACTCATAGCAACTCAATCCTCACTCATCCGAGTGACCTTGATTCACAAGACCATGCTGCCTAAATCCCGCAACCCGTCTCATACCCTCCTGATAATCTTTCTACAACTCGGAGTTTATTTCTCTCACTCCTCCAATACTATCCTGCACGCTGAAAATAACATAGAACACTCCAATTATTACTGCTGCCTGAAACCCTTAAATGCTGCATTCTTAATATTTGAATTTACTAGGACCGCTAGTGAGTGTCACCCACTCTGGCTGGCCCCGAATAAAATCAACTCCAAGGTTTTTCTAGCACATGAACACCCTTTTCAATGAAGCACGTGACTGAGTCACTACCCTAACAACTTGCCTATGCCTTAAACATAAATTCTGAATCTTCCAAAGCCTAACTCTGGTCCAACAGGGCCAACTTTTGCACATATTCATCAAAGCCCACGCACAATCACCATTTTACTCCTTTCCCTTAGCTGTACTAACTTGCCATTACACCGACAATCTGCAACCCCATGATAACACAATCCTACAACCCAACTGGAGGTGGTGGGACTCCCCCACTTAGCCCGAAGCTACTCCTTGCACCACTCTAGACCATGCTGAGATCCTTTCCCCTTCGTTAACATGATCTTGCTCAACCAATCCGTCCAATCCTTCCAAATTCTCTTGTTAGCACTCCCTAGATACTCAAATTCCCTAACATCATTCACACATTTTTCCTCCTACCGAATAGCCACTAGAATCCCTCACAGAAACTTACCAATCACACAACTGCTAACCTACTCACAGGAGATAACCCAATTGTGGAAATCACCAACTGACACCTTTCAACGACGCCGTACTGCACACCCTCTACAACATCAATATCCCATCCTAAGCCTACTCTCATTCACCAACTTTACTAGTCTGTCCTCTCCTCATGGACATCTACTAAATGCGCTACAATATCTTCAGATTTACCGCCACACTACGTCCTTCTTCATTCCTAACAACTCCTCCCTGTTGTATCCAACCTTCCGCCGAAATAACCCATATTTCAACTTAAGCTCGTGGACCCAATCACCATCCACTAAAACTCTCAAACTTTCCCTCAGGATAGGCAACTGTCTTACCACTGAACTCCTGTGCTACGCTGCCACTCTCCCACTTGTTAAACTCATTTCTTTAAACAACTACCTGACTTCCGTCCCTTACACCTGGCCTTTTAGTAATTTAGCCACCGCCTGACACTTCTCACATGTCTTCCTTCGTCGTATGCTGTCCAATTCAATATCATTCTCTGCAGCTCTTACACCAGCAGATCACCACGACTTCAAACTCTCCGAAGATCATCTATCTCGAGCTGCCTTCATTATCAACACTCATCCAGTACTGGACCACCGCACCTCACGGTCTCTACAGCCGCTTCTTCAATACTTCTTCACAATACTCTGACCTCATGCAACCGAAGAAACCATAGCACCAACAAACTTAACATATTCCATTCGATCAATGACGACGATATCACATCACAGTTGAATACTCCACATTACTTGAAAACACCAAGTCTTACTACTTTATCAACCCAAAAGCTGATCATTTATAGTCCAAATGCCTTTCCTCAACCGAAACTAAAATGCTGAAATCTTGAAATCACGCCCTGAGAAGACCTCCCTTCAAGCCATTCATCACCCCCCAACATATGGGCAAGCATTCTATCATCATATCGACATCGCGCGATAACCAATCGTAAACATCATCACAACCTGAGCATAACCTCAAGTCCTCAGAAGCACAGTTACTGGCTGAAACAACATATTACTCTTTCGCAGAGCAACGAATATAGCCTCAATCAACTTTGCAGGGAGAAAACATCCCGCACCATACCCATAGCACCATTTCAATTCCTCAAGTTCCTGATTCATAGCAAGATCTTCGCGACGCGTCAGATTGAGTAGGAAGAAACGTAGGCATAAGCCTCGGAGAAATCAAATCGCACGATGAGGAATCAAGAAGGGAAGCACTCCTAACGGCCCTGTAGCCTCTTGAAGATAAGTACAGACGTCTCTGTACCAATCCGCAAGACTCTACTAGACTTGCTCATGACTCGTGAGACCTAAGAGAACCTACTGCTCTAATACCATGTTGTCACGATCCAAAATTTATTAAGTTCGTGATGGCGTCGGACACCATCGTCAGTCAAGCCAATCATTAATAAGTTGAAATAAATTCCTGTTTTAATATTTTTGAAATCATTACCTTTAACTTATTACGTAATAACTAAACAAAAATTCGTTAAGTAAATACGATAGTTTAATATTCCATTGTTATAAAATACATCCCATATACATCCCAGAACCCAGTGTCACAAGTGCATGAGAAATTTCTAAGTATTTCACAAATACTACAAAGCTTGTCCGAATACGAATTGGACAAGGAATTAAAAATGAAAATAAATACAATATGAGGGAGACTCTGTCAGCTGCGGATCACCTCCGGATGATGCAGCTCACCTAAGTCTCCAAACCAGCCACATCGCTATGAAAGTACCTGTGCAATAAAAATGTACACCAAGTGTAGCATGAGTACAAAAACAACGTGTACTCAGTAAGTTTCCCGCCTAACCTCAAAGAGGTAGTGACGAAAGGTCGATTTGACACTTGGTAGAGGTCAATTTAGTATAATCAAGTGAGAAAATAAGCATGAATGTCATAGGCAACTTATTAAAATCAGGAATAAATAATATCAACTTCTTCCACATTTAACACTTTAAATCTTCGTCATTTCAGTTGAAAATTTTAAAGAAATAATCAGGGATAAGAAACATCAGACTTATTTCACATTTTGCACATCAATTCTTCTTCTTTTTAACTCGCAATTAAGAATTTCCTTAGGCCGATAAACATGTATAAATCACAGGAAATACGCAGCAATTATCATGCGCAAACAAAGTGCCGAGGGTCGAACGACGCGGACCAACAATAATAAACTGTGCACTGCCGAGGGTCGAACGTCTCGAACCATAGATGCATCTATCTGCCCCGCTCGTGAATCGATCATGCAACGCGGTTATACATAAATACAGGGTTATCCTGCTCGCGAATCATACATGCGACTCAGGCAGGCACCCATAGATACACATATTCACACAATAAGTCCACATTTTTTTTATCAAGAAAGCAGTTACCTAGGAAAGTGGTAAAATTCCTCTTAAAGGAACACGAAAAATAGAATTTAAATCCTTGTTTTGAAACTCATTTGCCAATTTTAATAATATTCAATAATATAACCTTATCAGGAATACAATTATCCACGAAGGGATCAATTCTTCTAAATGATTAAGAAAGGTATACTCTAGCCTTCTTAGGAAATAAATTACCAATTCAATAGATTTATCAGTCTAATATTATTTGCAGGATCACATGATATTTTATTAACAAGGTCACACGTACGACAAGTAAAGCATGCTAGTGGGTCCTAGACTACCCGGACATGGCATGATAGTAGCTACACACGGACTCCCGTCACCTCGTGCGTACGTAGCCCCCCTAGATATTAGCACATACTTAATTAGTTCATCTAGGGGGAAAATTCCACCTCACAAAGTTAGAAAGGAGACTTACCTCGCTCCGAAATTCCATAACCGACTTCCAAGCCCTTCCGACGACTCCAATGGACGAACAATGCCCCAAAACTATCCAAATAACGACAAACCAATAAAAATATACTCTAATATTTGCAACAATTCAAATTATATAATTTCCCAAATCCGCTCAGTGAATTGACCAAAATGCCCACGGGCCCGGGTTCCGAAATTTATCGAAGATAAACTCTACCCATAGCTTTACTAGTTCAAATATACAATTTACTCTAAATTCCATGCTCAAATTCGTGGTAGAAATCCAAAATACAATTTCTAAGTTTTCTTCAAAATTTCCCAATTTTCCACAATCTTTCATGTTCAAATCCATGCATATACCTTGTATTTAACTTGATATGAGTGGGAATAACTTACCTTGTGATCCTTGACGAAAACCCGTCCTTGAATATCCCCACAATCTCCCATGCCAAGATGAAAATGGGAGAAGAAATGACAAAATTCCCGTTTTAAAACATTCTGCCAAGGCCGATATTCGCACCTGCGATTCCGCAGGTGCGCCCAAATTCCCGGACCTGCGCCTTCCTCAGCTCCAGCCAAAACTCGCACCTGCACCCCATTGTCCGCATCTACGCCTTCGCAGGTACGGAAATTACATCGCACCTGTGCTCCAAGTCAAGCCAGCAAACTCTCGCACCTGCGGCCAAATCCTCGCAGTTGTGGTCACACTAGATGACAACAATCTCAGCACTTCTTCAATCTCCCAACATGATCCCTTAACCACCCAGAATCCACCTGAGGCCCCCGGGACCCCGTCCAATTTCACCAACCTGTTCCAAACATAATGCGGACTTTCTCGAGGCCTCAAATCACATCAAACAACGCCGAAATCACGAATCGCACTAAAGTTCAAACTTTATGAACTTGAAATTTCCAACCTCTACATCTGATGCCTTAAACCTATCAAATCACGTCCAATTGACCCCAAATTTTGCACACAATTCATATTTAACATTACGAACCTACTCTAACTTCTGGAATCGCATTCCGACCCTGATATAAAATTTTCCACTTCTAGTCGGATTTCTCAAAAACCTTCAAATTCTTATCTTTAGCCAAATGACTTCAAAATGACCTACGGACATCCGAATTCACTTCCGATCGCGCTCCCAACTCTAGAATCACCATACGGAGCTATTCCAAGGCTTGGAATCCCAAATAAACATCAGTATCACTGAAATGCGCTTCAAGCCAAACTTAGGAAATTTCTTCAAAAATGCTGACTTCCACAATACACACCAAAACGCTCCCGGGTTATCCAAAACCCGATACGGACATATGCCCAGGTCCGAAATCATCATACGAACCTGCAGAAACCTTCAAATCCTGATTCGTAGGTCGTTTACTCAAAATTCCAATCTTAGTCATTTTCTCCAACTTAAGGCTTTTGAAATGAGAATTTTCTTTCCAATTTGACTCCGAACTTCCCGAAATTCAACTCCGACCATGCCTACGAGTCATAATACCTGAAATGGAGCTGCTCATGACTTCAAACCGCTGAACAATGAGCTAGAGCTCAAAACAACCGGTCGGGTCGTTACAGTTATGATGGCATCAACTAGGTAGTGAGACCCTATGTTGGAAAAGTCATCAAGTTATGCTGATATCAACTAGGTAGTGGAACCCTATGTTGGAAAGTCATCAGTTTATGCTGGCATCAGGTTATGTTGGTATCAACTAGGGGGTGGGACCCTATGTTGGAAAAATTCATCAGGTTATGCTGGCATCAACTGGGGAGTGGGACCCTATGTTGGCATCAGGTTATGCTGGTATCAACTAGGGAGTGGGACCCTATATTGGGAAAAGTCATCAGTTTATGCTGGCATCAACTAGGGAGTGGGACCCTATGTTGGCATCAGGTTATGTTAGCATCAACTAGGGAGTGGGACCCTATGCTGGAAAGGATGTAGCTAGGGATTTAGAGACCCTATTCTATCGTGGATTTGAATCATATTCAACATTATTTCTTCTTTTCTTATTTTATTTTCACTGAATAAGTGAATGCGGGAAAGAATTTGGAGGAGACTTCCCTTTTGAAGTTGTTTTTGAAAAGCTATTTCTAGTCCATGCGCAATTTCTTTTTGGTTGCCCTTGCTTTTGCAAGGTTGCTTTCGGATTTCCTGTTTTCTTCAAACAAAGAACAATTTGTCAGTTTGAAATGGTGGTTGGTTTTGTGGCCTTGATCATCTTGGTCACTTGATTTTGGCCCGTCCAAAGATCTCGACTGCTTGTTCGCTCGCTGGGGATTGGTTTCATTTCTAACCATGGGGATCTCGACTTTTCCACGACTTTACCGGGACGGTTAATCATGAGGGACTTAACCTTTTTGACTTTATTTTGCCTTTGTAGGCCTTTTGTTACGCTTCATTTTTCCAACTTTAATTTCAAAGCATTTTTGGGGTACCTTGGCTTTTCAAACCTTGCCGAGATGGTTAGTCATGTGGGACTCAACCCTTTCAACTTCATTTTCGCCCTTATAGGCACTTCAATTTGATTTTCTTCTTTCGAGAATTTTCAATTTCAAAGCGTCAGCCAGCATGGCCGGTCGAAGTCAACTTGTTGCCCCCTGACGAGGCTGGTTGCCTTTTTGCATACTAGCTCGTATCAAGTGAGAACCTTGTAAACTAGTCTTGCATCCTTTCTTTGACTTAGTTTCAGAACATAGATAGACCGAAAGGGATTAAAAGAAAAATAAACAATGGAACAGACAACAAATTAAATAAGAGGTATCCCTTTCGGGGAAAGGAAAGACAGACTTATCTGGAGTACATGGACTTCAATGAACATGACATGCCTCTTGGACCGGATTCCTGATCCGCGTAAACCGTCTGACTCTCAGAAATTCATACAACTTATGCATCAAAATCGAGAAACCTTGCTCTGTACTATGTCCATGTTAGTGACCAATTATCCTCTCTTTCGATCAACGGTGCCCTTTGCGGGTTTTCACCGACTAACCTCTGTCATTTCTCTTTTTATTGTCGCCTCATAGTGCTCTTTGTGAGTTTTTACTAACAAGACTCTCTCATTTTCAGTTTCTCTTCTTACCATCGCCCTATGGTGCCCGTGTGGGTTTTCACCAGCAGGACTCTCTCATTTTATTTCTCTCATTTGATTGTATTAAATCCATATATTCCAATTCGAGCATCTTTAATGATTGGACCAAAGGACTTGAAAAGGCTTTGGGTAAAAAGAATTTGGATTGAGTTACAACTTTGGAACCTTTCAGGCGAAACCATCCCCGAACAATTATAACTTCTGCCCCAGTTTCAATTTGGGGGGGGGGGGGGGATTTGGATTTTTATTTTGGTGTGAATGAACCCCAGAGAGAGACTGCCTACGTATCCTTTCGGAATCAAGTCGAACACAGTTCAGGTAAACATTTTGCTTTTTGTCTTTATTTTTAATTTTTTTTTTGGGTGACAACTTTGGTTCCAAGGAGGGTGATGAAAGAAGAATAAACAGCTCAAAAGGTTTGCAAAAGTTGATAGTGTTTGGATAGCGAGAATGAAATTCTTCGTCATCCCAATCGGAGAGTGTCAAGACCGTGAAAAGGGTTAAACATAATACCTTTTGACTGCATCTGCATTGACAGCCGTTTCAGGGTTATTTCCTTCAATGTCTCCTAAGTACAATGCCCCTTTTGGCAGTAGCTTTCTTATAATGTATGGACCTTTCCAATTTGGGAGAACTTTCCATTTGCTTCTTCATGATGCGGGAGAATACGTCTTAGAACTAGTTGCACCACTTCGAAGTTCCTAGCCCGCACTTTCTTGTTGTAAGCGCGGGCCATTCTTTGTTAGTATAACTGCCCATGACAAACTGCGGCCATCCGCTTTTCATCAATCATAGTTAACTGCTCTAGGCGAGTTTTGATCCTTTCATCATCCTCGATTTCGGCTTTAACAATGATTCGAAGAGAAGGACTTTCCACCTCCGCAGGTATTATAGCTTTAGTGCCATAAGCCAATAAATAAGGCATAGCTCCAACTGATGTGCGCATGGTTGTGCGATATCCCAATAGTTCAAAAGGTAGCTTCTCATGCCATTTCCTAGAACTTTGGATCATTTTCCTGAGTATTTTCTTGATGTTTTTATTTGCCGCTTCAACGACGCCATTGGCTTTGGGTCGGTAGGGGGTGGAATTGCGGTGTGTAATTTTAAATTGTTCGCACACCTCCCTTATCAAATGACTGTTCAGGTTTGAAGCATTGTCAGTAATGATATTTTTTGGAATACCAAAAAGATAGATAATGTTGGAATGTATGAAGTCCACCACTTCTTTCTTTGTGACGGCTTTGAAAGTGACAACTTCAACCCATTTTGTGAAATAATCAATGGCAACCAAGTTGAATATGTGGCCATTTGAGGCTTTTGGCTCAATCGGCCCAATGACATCCATTCCCCAAGCAACAAACGGCCAAGGTGCTTACATAGGATGTAACTCTGAGGGCAGTGCATGAATCAGGTCACCGTGTATCTGACACTGATGGCACTTCCAGACAAAACTAAAACAATCATTTTCCATGGTCATCCAGTAATAACCTGCCCGCAGGATTTTATTTGCAAGGACATATCCGTTCATATGGGGCCTACATACTCCTGAATGGACTTCGTTCATGATCTTTTCGGATTCTTTGGCGTCCACACACCTTAACAGATTCAAGTCTGGAGTTCTCTTATACAACACTTATCCGCTTACGAAGAAACTGTTAGTGAGCCTTCTAATGGTTCTCTTTTGGTCTCCACTAGCCTGCTCCGGGTATTCTTTTGTTTTCAAGAATCTTCTAATATCATGACACCATGGCTGGACATCGGGTTCCATTTCAACCATGTTGCAATAACCATTTCTTTATCGGATTTGAATCTCCAACGGGTCAATATGGACATTGCCCGGATATGGCAGCATGGTAGCTAAGGTAGCTAGTGCGTCGGCTAGCTCATTGTGGAATCGAGGAATATACCTGAATTCAACATAACTAAATTGTTTTCTAAGATCTTCCACATGTTGTCTATATGGGATAATCTTGATATCTTGAGTTTCCCATTCACCTTGTGCTTGCCGAATGATCAAATCAGAGTCTCCCATGATTAATAATTCTTCTATATCCATGTCAATTGCCATGTTCATGCCCATGATGTATTCTTCGTATTCAGAAGTATTATTTGTACAGAAGAACCGAAGTCGGGCTGTAGCTGGATAATGCTGACCAGTGGGCGAAATCAAAATTGCCCCAATTCCAACACCTTTCGCATTTACTGCTCCATCAAAGAACATTTTCCAAGTCTCAATGTCCTCTGAAATTATTTCGACTAAATTTATCTCCTCGTCTGGGAAGTAAGTTCTTAGGGGTTGGTATTCATCATCAACTGGATTCTCAGCCAAATGATTGGCTAAAGCTTGGGCTTTCATGGCCGTGCGGGTGACATAGACAATGTCGAACTCTGTGAGCAGGATTTGCCACTTTGCTAGCCTTCCCATGGGCATTGGTTTTTGGAATATGTTTTAGAGGGTCTAATCTGGTTATGATATATGTGGTATAGGCCAACAAATAATGCCTAAGATTTTGAGCGACCCAAGTTAAAGCACAACAAGTTCTTTCCAGCATGGTGTATTTGGATTCATAGCCAGTAAATTTCTTGCTCAGATAGTAGATGGCTTGCTCTTTCTTACCGGTCACATCATGTTGCCCGAGGACACAGCCAAAAGAATTCTCCAAGACCGTTAGGTACAAGAACAAAGGTCTTCCAGGCTTAGGTGGTACCAATACCGGCAAATTTGACCTTTGATTTTGTCAAAAGCTTCTTGACACTCATCCGTCCATTTAATCGACACATCTTTCTTTAGCAGCTTAAATATGGGCTCACATGTGGTAGTAAGTTGTGCGATGAACCTGCTGATGTAATTCAACCTTCCCAGAAAGCTCATGACCTCTTTCTTGGTTTCCGGCGGGGGCAGGTCTCGGATAGATTTTATCTTTGTTGGATCTAACTCGATACCCCTTCGACTGACTATAAACCCCAAGAGTTTTCCAGATGGAACCCCAAATGCACATTTAGCAGGGTTCAATTTTAAGTCATACTTACGTGGACGCTCAAAGAACTTTCTCAAATCTTGAACATGGCCTTCCTGTGTTCTGGATTTAATGATTATGTCATCAACGTAAACCTCGATTTCTTGATTCATCATGTCATGAAAGATGGAAATCATAGCTCTCATGTAAGTTGCCCAGGCATTTTTCAAACCAAATGGCATGACCCTGTAACAATAAGTCCCACATGGTGTGGTGAAATCCGTCTTTTCCGCATCTTCTTCATCCATCAGGACTTGGTGATATCCAGCATAACAATCCACAAAAGACTGTATCTAGTGTTTGGCACAACTATTGACAAGGATGTGGATGTTGGGTAACGGGAAGTTATCCTTTGGGCTTGCTTTGTTCAAATATCTATAGTCGACACATACCCGGATCTTCCCGTCTTTCTTTGGTACTGGGACTACGTTGGCCAACCATGTGGTGTATCGGACTACTCGGATTACACCAGCCGTTAATTTTTTAGCAACCTCTTCTTTGATCTTGTCGCTGATGTCTGTTTTGAATTTTATTTTCTTTTGTTGGACGGGTGGACAACCGGGGTAAATTGGCAACTTTTGTACCACTAGATCGGCACTCAATCCTGGCATATCATTGTAAGACCAAGCGAACACGTCTTTAAATTCAAACAAGAGTTGGATCAATGCATCTCTAGTTTTTTCATCGGCGTGAATGCTTATCATGGTCTCCCTGACCTCTTCTGAATTGCCCAAATTGACTGGATTGGTTTCATTTAGGTTTGGCTTAGGCTTATTCTCAAATTCTTCCAATTCTTGATTTATTTCCCTAAAAGCCTCGTCCTCATCATATTCAGGTTCTTGATTCATTATTTCACAGTTAGACAGCATTTTAGGATCTGGGCATGAAGTCCACAAGCATGTCATGTTATTTAAGTCTGCAGTATTAGAACTGAAAAGAGAAAGACAAGAAAAATAGCAAAATCAGAAAGAATAATAGGAAGAGATTCAAAAGACGATGAAATATTGATTTCATTTCATTGAATTTGAAGATAGGAGGGTTTACATTGAAATTTAAAAGACAACAAACTAAAAACATTCGAGTTACACCTTGAAATAACTTGGAATGCAGAAGAGATGACAAGACTGAACTACTAGGATTCCCGCCTGACGGGGAATGGAATAGCCTCCCAATTTTGTAGCTTAGCGTCAGGCCCAAATTTATTGCACTTCAGCGGTGCTCGAACCTTCACCTGTTGAACCATGTGGGCTTCATAAAGCATTTGCTTCATTTCTCCACAGATATCCTCAATTTCATCGGGTGTAAAGGCCTCATCTTCTTCTTCTTCTATATACCTTGTCTTAACAAATGATCTGGCGAGGCGCGGGATTGGCTGAGGCAAAACCCACCCATCTTTCTTACGTCTATCAGCCCATTTTTCGTCGGTATCGGTAGCCTGGAAACCTATGCCAAATAATTTCTTGTTGGTAGGGAAGGTAACGGGTTCCGTGATGCGTTGCAAAGATACCCCGAGCCCTTTCCCGTGCTTGTATCCATGTTTGATCACTTCACTGGCAACCATGATTTATGCACTTGATAAACAAGGTTGGGGACATGGGGTTCCTTCCTCGCACTGGTCGGAGAGCACAATTTCAAAGGCTTGGTAAACGATGTGTTCACTTCCCTCTCTTGCCTCGAGACATGGGACTGACCGGTCCCTGTAGATTGACTGTTCATCTTCTACATGGACAACTATCTCTTTGTTCTCATATTCGAACTTGACCATTTGATGGAGAGTAGAGGGCACGGATCCTGCAACATGGATCCAAGGTCTTTCTCATAGAAAGTTATAGGAAGTGTCCATGTCCAGAACTTGGAATGTTACTTCGAAATCTATGGGGCCGATTGTTAGGATTAAATCAATTTCCCCCCATAGTATCCCTCTTGACATTGTTGAAAGCACACACACAATCATTGTTCGGCCTAATCCTTTCAGTCCCAATCTCCATCCTTTGCAATGTTGATAGAGGGCAAATATCTACCCCGGACCCGTCGTCCAGCATGACCCTTTTCACATAATATCCCTCACACTTGACTGTTAAGTGTAAGGCCTTGTTGTGGGCAGATCCTTCGGGAGGCAAGTCATTTCGCCTGAAAGAGATTCGGTTGACCTCGAATAACCGTTCTGCCATTTTTTCTAACTGTTCAATCGTGGTCTCAATTGGAACGTGCGCCTCATTCAGTGTCTTTAAGAGCACCTTTTGGTGCTCATTTGAGCTCATCAGTAAAGAAAAAAGTGAAACCTTGGAGGGATCCTTTTTGAGTTCATCAATTACAATATACTCCGAGGTTTTCATCTTCCGGAAGAATTCCTCCGCCTCATCAGCAGTAACAGGCTTTTTGAGGGGGAAACACTTCTGCTTGGTTTTGTTCAATTCTTCTGGGTTATGATACTTCCCAGCTTGATTTGTTTCATTTACTTCCCCTCTAACTTCCTTCCCTTTATATGTGACCAACGTCTGGTTGTAGTTCCAAGGGATGCCATTAGTGTCTCTTATGGCAATTTGCGGCCTGCGACTAATGATCAAAGGCTCATCCAACCTGGGTGGGATGACTAGCCTACGTGCCACATATGTCCCCTTTGGTACATACATTTTTGACAAACTTGACGTGGTTTTCCTTTGCTCCAACCTTTTGGGAGGGCTTAGCATGATCTTCCCATTTCTGGGAGCTCTTGGGATGTAGAGGATGTCCTCTTTGGCAGGCGCTGCCCCTGTCTTTGCTTCCCCGACTTTTTCTTCATTTGGAAAGTGGACTTTGTCTTATCTTCATCCCCGACCTGTTTTGCCATTGTTTTAGGTTTCTTTTCTGTATCACCGATGGCAATAATGGCTTTCAATGCAGGGTCGAATTCTTTTTCTTCACAAATCATCCCGATGACTGGCCCATTGCTGTGGGCCGGTAATGGGTTGTTGGTTACATTTGGGACTTCCTCGTCTCCTATCACTACCCTCTTCTGTTTGATTCTCGACTGCTCTTTTAAGGGTCCAACAGTCCTCGGTGTCATGCCCTTCCGCCCCAGAGTGATAGGCACAACTGGTACCTGGCCTGTAGGATGGAGATTCTAGGTTCTGTCTGTTCGGAGGTACAGGCTGCAACAAACCCATTTGGACTAATTTTGGGAAGAGGCTGGAATATGATTCACCAATGGGTGTGAAGTCAGTTTTTTTGGGTGGTTCACGGGGACGAGTGTTATATTGGTAGTTATTCTATGGAGGACGGGGATTATACGGGGCTTGGTGAGGAGGGTTGTTTCTTAGTGGTGGAGCTCTGTTATGATTGTAATGTTGTTGTGGTCGGATGTATGGTTGGGCGTTCATTACTGCATAAGGATGAGGGGCCATAGCATAGGCTGCATCCTTGTAGGGGTAATAATGTTGCGGGGCCCTGGAAGGTGGACCAGAATAATCCCGGGGTCGCCGAGAGTTTCTTAAGCTTGAAGCCATCATGGCTCCTTCTTCTTTTTATTCTGGCTTACTAAACCTCCCGAGCCGCTCTGAATGGCTTGGGAAGTGGCTCTTAAAGCTGATTGACTTAATATGCGGCCTGTTTTCTACCATTTCGCGAATTTTATGGCCTCCGTGAACGATTTTCCCATGGCAGACATCATATTTTGAAAATAGTCGGCCTCTTGGGCCTGTAAGAAGACATTGACCATTTCGGCCTCATTCATCGGGGGTTTTACCCTGGCCACTTGTTCACGCCATTTGATAGCGTATTCCCAGAAACTTTCCGAGGCTTTCTTTTTGAGGTTGGACACAGAATTTCTGTCCGGAGCGATATCGACATTGTAAATTGGAATTGGCTTACAAAGTCCCGGGCGAGGTCATCCCATATGTGCCAATAGGAGACATCTTGATCTATATACCATTCAGAAGCAATTTCGGTGAGGCTCTCTCCGGAGTAGGCCATTAGTAGCTCCTCTTTTCCACCAGCACCCTTCAGCTGGTTACAGTATCTCTTTAAGTGAGAAACCGGTTCTCCATTCCCATCGTATCGTTCAAACTTTGGTATCTTAAATCCAGGAGGTAAATGCACGTGAGGGAACATGCACATATCAACATATGACACACTTTTTTGGACGCTCAGTCCCTGTATATTCTTGAGGCTTTGCTCGATGCTTTTCATTCTTCGTGCTATCTCCTCATGCTCGGGATTCCTCACGACCCTCTCATGTTCTACGGGTGACTCAAATTGTGGGTGTTGAGGATAGGAATTCGAGGTGACCCGAGCGGTGTCCAATTGAAACTGGGGAACTTGGAGAGCGAAGGTTGATGGTTCGAAGCTTTGTCGAGGCAATGTTAGTTGTGCCTTACTAGTGGTGGGGCGGTGCTGTGAACACAACAGATGGTATTCCTGAAGATGGTGCCTGGGGGTGAACCTCAGAAGGCATTCCAGTGAAGTTTGTTGACATGGTGGGGAACCCAAATGGCATGAATGGGTTGGGTACTGAGATAGGGACATTGGTAGTTCCTTCTGTCCTTGGGATCAACTCAGGGAAACTAGGGATAGTACTGGGTGGCCCCCTGCCATTAGACCGTGCATCCCACATTTCTAGCATGCGGCATCTTAGCCTTCTTTTCTCCTCAGCAGTTGCTGACTCGGGCTGCGGGATAACCGATTCAGGGCTATCTTCGGGCTAAATGATAGATAGGTGACTCTCTGAGGCCATGGTGATTTTTCCTTTAGATCTCGTGAAATAAGGGTGTGAAGACACATTACCACCACAAAACCAACCATCTAAAAATAGAACCTTTTCTTTTAAAACCACGCACAACAAACTGATTAGTTTGCAAAATTTAACACATAGGGAATCACATATTGGGGGATGCAATGCACCTAACAGTTAAACATTTTTCTAAAAATTTTTGCGATGGCTGTATGTTTCATCCCAACTTTATTGTCTCCCTGTTTATTTTCTTCATTACTTGCTTTAGAGTTATGATCGAATCTTACGTGGATTGCCTACGTATCATGAAACCGCATGAATCAGATCATTACGTAGTTCAAGAGCTAGATATAAGGTAACAAAATGCATTTTTCATTTCATTAATAAAGATAACTCTTTTTTTTGGTTTTTCATTAGAAGTAATTAAAGTACTGACAACTATATAAAAGAAACAGTACAGACTCAAAACAAACGACAAAACAATTTAAAACTCTAGAAAGCAGTAAAGTACAGACTCGAAAACTGTATAATCAAAAGTACATGAGGGCCTCTACTGGTCTTCTTGGAGCCTGTGGGGCATTGGATGGTCTTTGTGCAGGTCTGCGCGCAATGTCTTCTTGAAAACGGTCCAAATCATCCATCACCCTTGTGGACGAAGGTCATCATAGAAGCGAAAAACATGGACTTAGTCATGTTTTCACATTCGTGACATTTCATCACGACATAGTCAGCTATTTCCTTAACCCTGGTTCTAATGACTCCTTTCTCTTGAAGAAGACGCCCAATTTGCTGTGCCCGGGCTTCCAACACTTGTGTGATTTTGGTCCTGTAGTTGTTGCACGCTTTCTTCTAACTGGAAAATTAGTGCATAGCAGTGCTCTTTTTCTGCCTTAAAATCTTTGGTTTTCTGGACCATTTCATTCCCAAGGGCAAACAACTTTTCCTTTAGAATGGCTATTTCTCCATATTTCTGTCTCAAATAGTGGGCATGTTCTTCTGCTCCCTTAGCCAGTTTTGTTTGAGCATCTAGCAAGTCCTTTTCAGTCTTTATCAAATCAACTGCATAGTCGTGGACCTTCATTCTTAAGTTGCTAATGATATTTTCATCTCTATCGCTTCTTACAGGCGTTTCAGCAGCTATTCTCATATTTTGGAGATGGGCTTGGAGCGCCTCGTTCTCTCGTGTTAATTGTCTCTTTTCACCTTTAACTACATGTGCGTGTAAGTCGTTGTCGAATGCGAGTGGCATGACCCTATATACCCTCTGAAGGTATCGTGACGGCACCTAGTCTCTATGACTAGGTAAGCCTACTATAACGGGGAAATATTTAAATAAAACGCAAGCAATAAAGGGGAATAGGGGCAATGACATAAGTAACGTACTGGCCGCTCGGCTCATACAAAACATAACTTCCCAAAACCTGGAATATCACAGACAGTCACAAGCTTCTAACGCTACTGTAGCTCTAAAAAAAATTGAAAAAGTACATAAGGACGTCTCTACAAGATAGAATAGAAGGAGACTCGGGGGATACTGCGGACGCGACAGAAATACCTTTGAGTCTCCTGAAAACAGTAGTAGAGGATAACCAAGAGGTTGATAGCTCGTACCTGGATCTACACACGAAAACATGAGCAGGAAAGGGCATGAGTACACCACATTTGGTACCCAGTAAGTGCCAAGCCTAACCCGGTAAAGTAGTGACGAGGTCAGGTTAAGGCTCTACTGGATTTCTAAATAAGTCAGTTTAAAATAGTAAAAAGGATAGGTAATGTCTATAGTAAACAGTTTAAGAAAAACAATATAATTCACAGTAAAGAAAATCCTCGGCTCAACATAATATATCACAAAGTGGAATCTCCCGTGATATCGTCCCGTAGTTCTAAATGATTATACAGTACAGGGGGATCTCCCGGAATACGTCCGTAGTCCCAAAATAAATATGCAGTCTAGGGGGAAAGCTCCCAGAATACATCCGTAATCCCAATTTAAATAGTACAGGGGGAAAGCTCCCGGAATATGTTTGTAGTCCCAATTTCAATATGCAGTACATGGGGAAAGCTCCCGGAATACGTCTGTAGTCCCAATTTAAATATGCAGTACAGGGGGAAAGCTCCCGGAATATGTTTGTAGTCCCAATTTCAATATGCAGTACATGGGGAAAGCTCCCGGAATACGTCTGTAGTCCCAATTTAAATATGCAGTACCAGGGAAAAGCTCCCGAAATACGTCCATAGTCCCAATTTAAATATGCAGTACAGGGGGAAAGCTCCTGGAATACGTCCGTAGTCCCAATTTAAATATGCAGTACAGGGGGAAAGCTCCTGGAATACGTCCGTAGTCCCAATTTAAATATGCAGTACAGAGGGAAAGCTCCCGAAATACGTTCGTAGTCCCAATTTAAATATGCAATGCAAATGAATGCCGGATAAGGTTTATTTAAACAGTTCAGGAAAAAAAATATCACAGGCAAGACAAAGGATAGGACTAACTAAACATGAAGCACATAGTATCAAACAGAAAATTCACGTAAAACAGGTAGACATGCTCCTTCTTAATCTAAACTACACAATTAGCACATTAAACAGTGAAATAAGAGTGAAATGATTTATGGCATGGAAGGAAAAATGGAATTTTAGCAACAATGGCCCGTGCACGTACTCGTCACCTCACGTACATGGAGCCCATACAACAAATAGTATCAAAACAACCTAAGGGGAAGTCCCCAACACAGAGTTAGGCAAGCCACTTACCTCGATTGCGCTACTCAACTCAAAACAATGCTCTTTCCACGAGTACCCGATTCCGAATGGCCCAAATATATTCAATTCAATTGCATAATGTAAATATCATTGTAAGAAATCGATCTAGCTAATTAGTTCAAGGCTAATACGCGAAATTAGGAAAATTTCCCAAAAATTCCCCCAGGGCCACGTCTAGGAATCAAGTGAAAGTTACAAATTTAGAAAACCCATTCACTCACGAACTCACTCGAACAAGAATCATCGAAAATAGACGTCAAAACCTCATTAAATTCTCGGATTTCTATTTGGGGAACCTTTCTTCCCATTTTCATGATTTTCACCCAAATTCATTGATTATATTGAAGAAATTGCTATAGATTAATGATATACAAGTGAAATAAGGTTAGGAATCGTTACCTATGAGTCTTCTGTTCAAACCCCACTCAAAATCGCCTAACCCCGAGCTCCCAATCGTTTTAGAAATATGAATTTCAAACCCTCGAATTTTGTATAAACAACCCAGCAATACCGCACCTGCGACTCATTGGACCACACCTGCGGTCCCGCACCTGCGGAAAATACATCGCAGGTGCGAAAAATCCTTAAGTGGGCTAGAACAGCATCTGCGGTCACTAGGTCGCATCTGCGGATCTCTTGTCGCACCTGTGAACATGTCTGACCCAGGACAATTCCATACCTGCGATGCCCCTCTCTGCACCTGCGTATCCGCACCTGCGACTCCCCTTCCGCAAGTGCGAAACACCAGCACCAGCAATGCTTCAACTCGTTTTAAGTTCAAAACCCATCCTGTTGAGCATCTGAAACATCTCCGAGGCCCCCGAGACCTCAACCAAACTTACCAACCAGTCCTAATACCTTATCCAAACTTAGTCGAGACTTCATAACACATCACATAACTACAAAATCACCAATTATTCATGGATTCAAGCCTAAGAACTTATGAAATTTCCAAAATCTACAACTGATGCCGAAACACGTCAAAACTAGTCCGAATGACCTCAAATTTTGCACACAGGTCATAAATGACATTATGGACCTACATCCAATCTCGGAATTCCATTACGAGCCCGATATCAAAATTTTACCTATCGGCCGAAATTCTAACTTTCGCCAATTCAAGCCTAAATCTACTACAGACCTCGAGAACACATTCCGAACACGCTCCTAACCCCAAAATCACCCAACGGAGCTAACGGAGTCGAAGAATTCCATTCCGGATCAGTCTTCACACAGTTCAAACTATGGCCCGATTTCTAAAGCTTAAACTTATATACAGGGATGTGTCCAAAAACTCTCCGAATTTCACAACTAATCATTCCGACAAGTCCCATAAGCAAATATAAAAGTGGGGAAAGTAGTTATTAGGGGATTGGGGGGCTAACTCTCAAAACGACCGACCAGGTCATTACATTCTCCCCCTCTTAAGAAAATTGTTCGTCCTCGCACAAGTATAGAGACATACCTGAAGCTGTGAAAAGATGTGGGTACTGACTGCGCATATCCTGCTCGGTCTCCCATGTCGTCTCCTCGACCGACTGACCCCTCCACTGAACCTTGACTAATGCAATATTCTTTCACCTGAGCTTTCTGACCTGTCTATCCAATATAGCTACTGGATCCTCAACATATGATAGATCCTTGTCCAACTGAACTAAACTGAAATCCAAAACATGGGTCGGGTCACCGTGATACTTTCGGAGCATAGAGACGTGGAATACCATATGAACTTCGGCTAGGTTGGGAGGCAAGTCTAACTCATAAGCAACCTCCCCAACACATCGCAACACCTCAAAAGGGCCAATAAATCTCTAACTCAGCTTACCCTTCTTTCCGAACCTCGTGACGCCCTTCATAGGCGATACCCGAAGCAAAACCTGATCACCAGCCATAAATGCCAAACCACGAACCTTCCGATCCGCATAACTCTTCTGCCTGGACTGAGTTGTGTGAAGTCTCTCCTGAATCCCCTTCACCTTGTCCAGAGCATCCTGGACCAAATCTGTACCCAAAAATCGGGCCTCGCTCGGCTCAAACCATCCCATTGAGGACCAGCACCGTCTACCACACAAAGCCTCATACGGTGTCATCTGAATGCTGGACTGGTAGCTGTTATTATAAGCAAACTCTGCAAGTGGCAAGGATCAGTCCCATGACCCTCCAAAATCCATCACACAGTCACGAATCATATCCTTAAAAATATGAATCGTGCACTTGGATTGCCCGTCCGTCTGAGGGTGAAAGTATGTACTCAACTCTACCCTGGTGCTTAGCTCCTACTGAACGGCTCTCCAGAACTGTAAAGTGAACTGTGTACCTCTGTCTTAAATGATAGATACTGGAATACCGTGGAGAGGAACAATCTCCCTGATATAAATCTCTGCCAACCTCTCGGAGGAGTATGTAGTCAAAACTGGAATGAAATGGGCTGACTTGGTCAGCCGATCCACAATCACCCAAATAGCATCGGACTTTTTCAAAATTCAAGGAAGTCCAACCACAAAGTCCATGGTGATCCACTCCCACTTCCACTCTAGAAGCTCGATCTGCTGAAGTAACCCTCCTGGCCTCTGATGCTCATATTTGACTTGCTCACAGTTGAGACACTTGGCCACAAACTCAACTATATCCTTTTTCATCCTTTTCCACCAAAAGTGATGTCTTCGATCCTGGTACATCTTCGCGGTACCCGGATGAATGGCATACCGCGAGTTATGGGCCTCTTCAAGAATCAACTCCCCATGCCCATCTCCTATAGTCACATCCCTGGCGTCACCTCGCCGAACCCTGTCCTGAAAAACCAGAAGGTGGGGATCATCATACTGGCACTCTCGAATGCGGTCATAAAGAGAAGACCAAGCCACCACACAAGATAAAACCCGGCAAGGCTCTGAAAGATTCAATCTCACGAACTTACTGGCTAAGGAATGAACATCCAAGGCTAAGGGCCTCTCAACCGCCGAAAGATATGCCAAACCCCCCAAACTCTCTGCCCGGTGACTCAAGGCGTCGACCACCACATTGGTCCCGGGTGGTATAATATAGTGATGTCATAGTCCTTTAGTAACTCCAACCATCTCCGCTGCCGCAAATTGAGGTCCTTCTGCCTAAACAAGTGTTGAAAACTCCGGTGATCCGTAAAAATCTCACACGGAACACCGTACAAATAATGATGCCATATCTTCAGGGAGTGAACAATAGCTGCTAACTCGAGGTCATGAACAAGATAATTCTTCTCATGCACCTTCAACTGTCTAGACGCGTAGGCAATCGCCCTACCGTCCTGCATCAATACTGCTCCAAGGCCAATCCTCGAGGGATCACAGTAGACAGTGTAGGACCCCAAACCTGTAGGCAACACTAATACTGGGGCCGAAGTCAAAGCTGTCTTGAGCTTCTGATAGCTCTCTGCACACTCCTCGGTCCACCTGAATGGAGCACCCTTCTGGGTTAGTTTGGTCATAGGTTCTGCAATAGATGAAAATCCCTCTACAAAGCGACAGTAGTACCCTGACAAACCAAGGAAACTACAGATCTCCATAGCTGATGACGGTCTAGGCCAACTCTGCACCGCCTCCACCTTCTTCGAATCTACTTTGATCTCATCCCAAGACACTATGTGGCCCAAGAATTCCACTGAATCAAGCCAGAACTCACAATTAGAGAATTTCGCATACAATCTCTTCTCCCTCAAAGTCTGAAGCACAGTCCTCAAGTGCTGCTCATGATCTTCCCATGATCGGTAATACACCAGAATGTCGTCAATAAACACAATGACGAAGGAATCAAGATAAGGCCGAAACACACTGTGCATCAAATGCATAAAAACTGCTGGGGCAGCCCAAATGACATAACAAAAAACTCATAGTGGCTATATCTGGTCCTGAAGGCAGACTTCGGGATATCCGACTCCCGAATCTTCAACTGATGATAGCCAGAATGCAGGTCAATCTTGGAGAATACTCTGGAACCCTGTAGCTGGTCGAATAAATCATCAATGTGAGGCAAGGGATACCTATTCTTCACGGTGACCTTGTTCAACTGCCGATAATCAATACACATACGCATAGAACCATCTTTTTTCGTCACAAATAATACTGGAGCACCCCAAGGTGATACACTGGGTCTGATGAAACCCTTATCAAGCAACTCATGTAACTGCTCCTTCAGCTCAGGAGGAGCCATATGGTAAGGAGGGATAGAAATGGGCTGAGTGCCCGGCAACAAATCAATGGCGAAATCAATATCTCTATCGGGCGGCATACCCGGAAGATCAGCTAGGAATACATCAGGAAAGTCCCTCACTACTGGGACTGACTCAACTGGAAGGGTATCGACACTAACATCTCTCACATAGGCCATATACGCATCACACCCCTTTTCAACCATCCGCTGAGCCTTAAGGAAAGAAATGACCCTGCGGGGAGTATACTCTAAGGTACCTCTCGACTCTAATCTCGGCAAGCCTGGCATAGCCAGCGTCACTGTCTTAGCGTGACAATCAAGAATATAATAGGGAAACAACCAGTCCATGCCCAAGATAACATTGAAATCTAACATGCTGAGTAATAACAAATCAGCCCCGGTCTCAAAACCACTAAGAGAAATCAAACACGACCGATATACACGGTTCACAACTAGAGAGTCTCCCACAGGAGTAGACACATAAACAGGGAAACTCAAAGAATCTCGAGATATCCCCTAATGTGGAGCAAAATAAGAGGACACATATGAATACGTAGATCCTGGATCAAATAATATTGATGCATCCCTATGGCAGACAGGGACAATACCTGTGATGACTGAGTCTGAAGCAACAGCCTTGGAACGGGCTGGAAGGGCATAGTATTTGTCCTAGCCTCCCCCTCTAGGGCGACCTCTACTTCCCCGACCTCCACCTCGAGATAACTGAGGAGGTGGAGTGGCAGTTGGGGCTGGAAGAATATACGGAAGACTCGGCGGAGCACGTGGAGGCTGATAAGACTATGGAGCACAAGTGTCACCACACTCAAAGCAACCCCTCGGAGGACGCTGCGACTGAGACTGAATAGGAGTTGGCCTGTTGGGCTGGCCGGTAATAGAACTTCGAACTGGGGGCACACTGGATATTGGAGGTGCATAATAGAACTCATGAGGTCTAGGAGGAGCTGGAATACCGCTAGCTGCTGGAAAGGCTGAGTGAACAGGGCGACCCACAAAGCCCCTACCGTAACGTGCTGCTGGTGCACGAGCTCCTGCAAAATGGCCAGTCTCTCGAGACCTCTTGGCTTCTCTCTCCTCTCTGTCCTGGGCAAACGTCCCTTCTACTCTCCTGGCAATACTCAGTGCCTGTTGATAAGTGATATCCATCTCCAACTCTCTGGCCATACTGGTCCAAATACTAGGGTGAAGTCCCTCAATGAAGCGGCGAACCCGCTCTCTGACTGTGGAAACCAAGGATGTGCATGCCGAGCTAACTCACTGAAACGGACTGCATACTCTGACACAGTCATAGTACCCTGGCGCAACTACTCGAACTCCGCACGCCAAGTATCCTTGAGGCTCTGAGGGACATACTCTCGCAAAAACATCTATGAAAATTGAGTCCAAGAGAGTGAGGTTGCCTCGTCCGGAGTACTCACCTCATAGGCCCTCCACCACTGATATGTCGCTCCCCTCAGCTGGAAAGCGGTGAAAGAAACCCCTCTAGTCTCCACAATGCCCATAGTGCCTCAAGAAATACTATAGCGTCATCTGAAGCTAGTCTGCTGAAAATAGGTGGGTGGTACTTCTTGTACCTCTCAAGTTTGAGTTGCTCCGCCTCAGAAGCAGCTACCCTGGTCTCATGCTGTACCGGAGCCACTAGGGGCATAGGGATATACTCCGGGGCCTGATCAACCTGGCCCCTCTGCTCAGGAGTGCGGGCTGCGAGAGTATGTGCCCCTCCCCCGGCCTGAGATGTAGCGGGAGCTATCGGAAGTAGTCCAGCCTAAGCTAGAGTGCTAAACATGCTCATGAACTGAGCTAAATTCTCCTGTAAGGCTGGAGTAGAAATAGGGACCTTCTGTGACGTCTCTCCATCTGGGGCTGCTATAGGCTCCTCTGTCGCTGCTCTCGCCGGTGCTCAGGCTGCACCGCGTGGTCGTCCTCTACCCCGACCACATCCTCTAGCAGCTCTGGCAGGGGGCTCTGGTGCCTGGTCATCGGTCCTCCCAGTACGGGTCCTCACCATCTGTGGGAAAGAATATAATAGAATTTTAGAATTTTTTATGCCAATAACTCGCACGACAAGGAAATCAAAGAAATATGATTGTTCTTAACAGTTACATAACCTCCCGAAGATAGATACGGATGTCTCCGTACCGATCCGCGAGACCCTAATAAATCGGTTTGTGACTTGTGACTCCTATGAACCTAGATGCACTAATACCAACTTGTCACGACCCGATTTACCCTCCGAAGGTGTCGTGACGACACCTAGTCTCTACGACTAGGTAAGCCAACTATAACGGGGAAAATTTAAATAAAATGCAAGCAATAAAGGGGAATGGGGGAAATGACATAAGTAACGTACTGGCCGCTCGGCTCATACAAAACATAACTTCCCAAAAATCGGAATATCACAGACAGTCACAAGCTTCTAACGCTACTGTAGCTCTAAAAAAATTGGAAAAGTACATAAGGACGTCTCTACAAGATAGAATAGAAGGAGACTCGGGGTATTCTGTGAACGCGGCAGAAATACCTTTCAGCCTCCTGAAAATAGCAACAGCGGCTAACCACGAGGCTGATAGCTCGTACCTGGATCTGCATGCAAAAACATGTGCAGGAAAGGGCATGAGTACACCACATTTGGTACCCAGTAAGTGCCAAGCCTAACCCCGGTCAAGTAGTGATGAGGTCAGGTTAAGGCTCTACTAGATTTCTAAATAAGTCAGTTTAAAACAGTACAAAGGATAGGTAATGTCTACAGTAAATAGTTTAAGAAAAACAATATAAGTTACAGTAAAGAAAATCCTCGGCTCAACACAATATATCACAAAGTGGAATCTCCGGGGATACCGTCCCGTAGTTCCAAATGATTATGCAGTATAGGGGGATCTCTCGGAATACGTCCGTAGTCCCAAAATAAATATGCATTACAGGGGGAAAGCTCTCAGAATACGTCTGTAGTCCCAATTAAAATATGAAGTACAGTGGAAAAGCTCCCGGAATACGTCCGTAGTCCCAATTTAAATATGAAGTACAGGGGGAAAGCTCCCGGAATACGTCTGTAGTCCCAATTTAAATATACAGTAAAGGGGAAAAGCTCCTGGAATACGGCCGTAGTCCCAATTTAAATATGCAATGTGAATGAACGCCGAATAAGGTTTATTTAAACAGTTCAGGAAAAAAAAGTCACAGGCAAGTCAAAGGATAGGACTAACTAAGCCCGATGCACATAGTATCAAACAGAAAATCCAGGTAAAACAGGTAGACATCCTCCTTCTCAATCTAAACTACACAATTAGCACATTAAACAGTGGAATAAGAGTGAGATGATTTATGGCATGGAAGGAAAAATGGAATTTGAGCAACAATGGCATGTGCACGTACTCGTCACCTCATGTACACGGCGCCCATACAACAAATAGTATCAAGACAATCTAAGAGGAAGTCCCCAACATAGAGCTAGGCAAGCCACTTACCTCGACTGCACTACTCAACTCAAAACCACGCTCTTGCCACGAGTATCAGACTCCAAATGGCCCAAATCTATTCAATTCAATTGCATAATGTAAGTACCATGTAAGAAATCGATCTAGCTAATTAGTTCAAGGCTAATACGTGAAATTAGGAAAATTGCCCAAAAAGTCCCCCGGGGCCACGTCTCGAAATCGAGTGAAATTTACAAATCTAGAACACTCATTCACTCACGAACTCACTCGAACAAGAATCATCGAAAATCGACGTCAAAACCTCATTAAATTCTCGAATTTCTATTTGGGGAACCTTTCTTCCATTTTCATGATTTTTCACCCAAATTCATTGATTATATTGAAGAAATTGCTATAGATTAATGATATACAACTGAAAAAAGGTTAGGAATCTTTACCTATGAGTCTTCTCTTCAAAACCCACTCAAAATCGCCTAACCTCGAGCTCCCAATCGTTTTAGAGAATTTGAATTTCAAACCCTAGGATTTTTTATAAACATCCCAGCAATTCTGCACTTATGACTCATTGGACCACACCTGCAGTCCTGCACCTGCGGAAAATACATCGCAGGTGCAAAAAATCCTTATGTGGGCTGGAACCGCACTTGCGGTCACTAGGCCGCATCTGTGGTACTCTTGTCGCACTGCGAGCCTGGCTGACCCAGCTCAATTCCGCACTTGCGATTCCCCTCTCCGTACCTCGTGTCCGCACCTACGGCTCCCCTTCCGCAGGTGTGAAACACCAGCACTAGCAATGCTTCAGCTAGTTTTAAGTTCAAAAACCATTCCGTTGAGCATCTGAAACATCTCCGAGGCCCCCGGGACCTCAACCAAACTTACCAACCAGTCCTAATACCTTATCCAAACTTAGTCGAGCCTTCAGAACACATCACATAACATCAAAACCACCAATTATGCATGGATTCAAGCCTAAGAACTTATGAAATTTCAAAAATCTACAATCGATGTCAAAACACATCAAAACTAGTCTAAATGACCTCAAATTTTACACACAGGTCATAAATGACACTATGGACCTACAACCACTCTCGGAATTCCATTCCAAGCCCGATATTAAAATTTCACCTATCGGCCAAAATCGCCGAAATTCTAACTTTCGCTAATTCAAGCCTAAATCTACTACAAACCTCGAGAACATAATCCGAACATGCTCCTAACCCCGAAATCACCCAACTGAGCTAACAGAGTCAACGAAATTCCATTCTGGATCCGTCTTCACATAGTTCCATCTACGGTCTGATTTCTAAAGCTTAAGCTCATATATAGAGACTATGTGTCCAAAAAGTATCTGGATTTCGCAACTAATCATTCCAACAAGTCCCATAAGCATATATAAAAGTGGGGAAAGAAGTTATTAGGGGATCGGGGCACTAACTCTCAAAATGACCGACCTGATCGTTACAGCGAGATTACTCAATTTTTCCTACAAGGCATGGATAGTGGCCTGAAATTTCTTTTCTTTTTATCCCCAAGCTAACCGTTATTGGATTTTATCATCAAAAGATTGAACATGGGGTCTTTTGGCGGGCCTTTCTGGCTCAGGATCGGGCTCCTCATCAAAGCAATTTATTTTCTCGAACCATGTGGCATAGCCCGGATCTACTTCGCCTTTGGAAAAATCGGGTACTTGAGTGTCTTCTTTTAAATATCGGCACCCATTTCATATTTGTTGAATTAAAGTTTCTGGAAGTAGAGCTTCGGGATGTAGCCCAATAACTTGGACACCCAAGTCTTCGTCCTCAGGTATTACTTGATACCTTCCCAATTGCCTCAAGAATCTTTGGGGTGCGTATGGTTGAACACTTCTCAAGCCCATTAATAGCAAATAATTATTTGTGGCTGACATATGTATAACTCCCTCACCGAGAGCCATCCTAGAGTCCACTTAATCTGGTTTGCTTTTAAAGTTCTTAAGTGGACGATCCAAGCTTCAACCCCTTTTGGGGAGTTTTAATCTTTCACTCTTTCTTCATAGCTTTCAATGAAGTTGCTCTTTCTTGGACCGTAGTTCATAAATTTAGGATTATGGAGAAGGTGTTCAATCAACCACATTTGTAAAAGAATGTTACAACCTTCAAAGAATGTTACAACCTTCAAAGAATGTTACAACCTTCAAAGAATGTTCTCCCCGACTTACACCGCATTAGTGCCCGATAGATATCCGCCAATATTAGTGGAGCAAGTGTGTGATCTTCCTTGGAAGTTAGGACTTGTGCAATTCTAGCCATGCGGATATCAATTGTCCCATTTTCATTTGGGAAGACCATGACACACAGAAATGCCACTATGAATGCAAAACGACGGTGGATTTTCCAAGTATCTTTGCTTTGTTTGTTGTTCAACCCTTTTTCATGAGTTTCAAACCCCTCTGGATGCCCGTACCTGGAGTATAGGAAGTAGAATAAGCAACAGCCCTCGCTCACATGGTTCTTTCTTATTTGCTTACTGATGTTCATGATATCAAAGAAACAGCGTATTGACATAGTTCTTGGGAAGATAAGTTGTTGGTTTCTTAAACCCCGACCAAAACCCGTGTACCCTGCTATTTCCTCCAAGGTAGGAGTGAGCTCGAAGTCTGATAAACGGAAGACATTATGAACAGGATACCAAAAGGTCATTAAATCCTTAATTAGATCATTGTGCGGCTTAACTTTCATGATATCGGTGAGAGCACCTAGATGTTCGACTACCCAGTCTTGACCTTCTTTGTCTAGATCATACCACCACATTTGGAGCTGTAGTGGAGCTTACTCTACGGCATTCACTGGTGGATTATGGACGGTGTTCATTCTGTACCTAAAAGTGGTTATTTGCGCAACATCGACCAAAACGGTCAGTTTTGCAATAGTGGCCCCTTCTTACTTTGGAATAGAGTTTTGAGGTCGAATCAAGGTACTTTTCTGGGAAAAGTGACAGACATGTCCACTCTTAGCGAAAGTAGCCCTTCGACAATGAAGGTGTTCTAAGGATATTCCGGTAAGAACGGCGCAAGACCTAACTGAAGCTAGGTCGGCTTTATTCTTTGACTTATGGACTTATTTTGCTTATTTGGAAAAATGGGTCAGCACCGATAAGGCTTGCCTACGTATCTCACATCCAATGAGAATCAGACCCGCGTAGTGCGGTCAGTTTTGACATAATTGGAAAAAAATGATATTGACTCATTTTCATTTTTTGAAATCATTTTCTTTCTTTCTTTTTTTTTCACTTATTTTTTCAAAAATTTTGGCTGAGTTTAAAGGCATTTTCAAATATCGGGGTTTTTAGAACCGGTGAATTTTCTATCTTGCCTCACTCTTGGTTTTTCTGTTGTTTTATTTCTTAGCCAGTCAACACACAAACCGAAATAAATAAATGCACACGTAACAGGTAAGATGCATCAGGATAGTCTTTCACTTCCAGTACACCTGTCCTAGAAGGACCCAACTCCTATGTTGAGTCCCCTAAGTCAAATGCATGTGATGCAAATAATCGTTCCTACTAGGGATTCGGCATGAGGTTTTGTTATTCTAGGTTTAAACCTGGGGGATGTGTTCTAGACCTGGCTTACCCGAGAGGACAACTCGAGCTGAGGTGGGAGCGACGTACCGGGAGCACGAAAGTCTACCCGGCCTAGTGGCTGATCCATCCTCGTTATTATTTGGTATGACCTCTAACAGAAAAGTGGACCACGCGTACGTGTGCACCATTTTTTTTAGAAGACTCAGAAGGGAGGCGTAAGAAGACAATTTAATACAATTCAAATAATATCAAAGCGGTAAAATGAGCGGTAATGAGCACATTAGGCCCACAAATATAGTAATATCAATAATCAATAAAACCAAGTAAAATTAACATTAACAAGCTCGAATTCTTGAACCCTAAACCAGAGATTCTGAGTTCGATTCCCCAGCGGAGTCGCCAGGGCTGTCACACCTCCTTTTTTCCCGATAATCGAAATGGGATTACTTATTTATTTCAGAGTCGCCACTTGGAATATTTATGGTGTCCCAAGTCACCGGTTTATTTTAAAATCCTAAATCGAGGAAAATTTGACTTTGTTTAAAGTCTGCGAAACCAGAATAACTAGGTAAGGAATTCTGTTAACCCGGAAAAAGGTGTTAGGCACTCCCGAGTTCCATAGTTCTAGCACGGTCGCTTAATGATTCATACTTGGCTTATTTTGTCTAATTACACATTTTAGGACCTATGTTTATTTTTTACCTTTTATGCTAATAATCACTTGATTTGTCTAAAGGATTATCTTAATGTGGGTTACGTGTACGCATACCTGTTTAGTGTGTCAAAAATCATGTCACGCGTACTTATACACAATTTACGACGTTTGGTTTATTTAAGAAAATAGTCAAAGTCGCGCGATGCGTACCTTGGATTTATTTGATATCGGGATCACGTCACGCGAACATGTACGCAATCATGATAGTAGTTTAAAATCCGCGCCTAAAAGCATTTCTACGAGTATTTGATTAAGGCGTTTTATTTACTAAGAGTGTTTGACCATGGCCACGTGAACATGTACCTTGGTTATTTAGTATCACAACTATGTCACGAATGCGTGTACATAATTGTAATCATTAATTTGATTATGAGTACCTAAAATCATGCTTACATCTCTAATCATATATCATATGTCTAGGTGTAAAGGTTCAATACTAATGTGACTTTGTTTGTATCTAATATGGCGTCTTATCTACAAACTGCCTATGAGGCCCAGATTTTTTAGAAGTTTGATGCCTGATAAGGACTGAGTCCAAATGGAATCTGGCGCATGATTATGTTGTCCACTGTTTGGACTATACTACTGAATTAATTAGAAAAGAATTTGGGCCTATTTGAGTCCAATTGGACTTTGACCCAATTCAACATTTAATCATTCAAACACACTTGATTCAAAAGGTTTGGGCCTAGTAATGAGTCCAAGTGACTCTAACCCAATATCCATTTGTGAACAAATAAATGAATTCAAAAGATAAAATTTGGGCCTGATGATGATGAGTCCAAGTGAACTCTAGCCCAATACATGTTTCTGAAGGAATTTTGAAATGAAAATTTTTACAATGACATTCATAAAGTTTGACTATATTTTGTTTATCAGAAATAGAAAGAATTTTGAATGAAAAGAAATTTTTGTTGAATTTTGGACAATCTCCCTACTGATTTGCCTAAATCTTTATTTTCGGAATGTAGGTTTTTAAACTTATTTGTATTTCAAAAATCTAAAAGTGTGAAAGCCATTGATCAACTCATTTATTTAGATTAAAAAAAATCAGAACACAATTCCATAAACCCAATTGGTTTGGGCCTGAAAATGTATTATGGTCACCATTTAATTTACTTGGAAAATCTGGTTTTCATGACTTTAGGCTAATAATAATCAACATATTTAATTATTGAATAAACAGTATGGTAAACTTGCTAATCTATTAAGATGATTTAACATACAAGGAAATGCAGTAAAAAATATTACATTTATTGCCGACTGACTAATAATAAAACTGCCTATGGATATTTTGACGTAATTTCTAGAAAAATATGAACATACAGATTTTATGAGTGTATGACTCTTTAAGAAGATTCTGTAATTTCATAATACTTTCAAACTAATAGGTTTGCCTAAAACAGTGTAAATGAATTTGTAACATAACTTTTCAAGCAAACAACTTCAAACTAACATGGTTCATACAATATTCAAACTAGTTGCAGATTTATCAACAAATTCCAGTCATGATTCAGCAAAAGAAAGAAGTTTTACATTTTGTTAAGAAAATACATTGACAATAACAAGAACACAAATAGATAAAGAAAATAAGTCTCTGAAAAGGTGAACAAGAGCATCAGCAAGAAAACCCAAGTAGGAAATCTAAACCAGCTTCCAAATAAAAATCCAGAAATCCAGAAGACAATGTGAAAAAACAGTAGGAGTTCTTTGCTACTAGTGAAAGAAAGAGACTCCGGCTTTATATTTTCTGTTTCGGGTTTATGAAAAATGTCTCTGTTTTCAGGTGTGTAAAAGGTTTGTAAGAATCTCTGTGAAATCTGAGAATGTGTGAGAATGTCGCCCTAGAATGAAAAGAATGGGTGTATTTATAGAATGAGAAGGTGAAAAGGGATAAGAATTAAGGCCCATAGAATCTGTCATAATTCCCTATAAATAAGGGAAAATGGCATCTTCTGTACAGAAATGGACAGCTGTCCAATTTCTGGTACCTTCCTTATCTCAGAAAATGGATAAGTGTCATATTTCCGGATATTTTCAGATCTTATCCTTTTTCCTACTCATCATTGGGACAGTTGTCCCTATTCTTGAAAGTTTTAGCACTTTCTAAAATGATTTTCAATTAGGTTTTCAAAATCGACTCTTAAAGGTCTTGGAATTACCTCAAAACCAGATTGGTTTTGGGTCTAAGTCAAGTGACTTTTAGCCTGAAGAGCCCAGCTCTTAAGCTTTCAAAGCTATAGGCCTGTCTATTTAGCCAGGCCCAATAATAATAAAACATCAAAGTTATGGGCCTGTCTATTTGGCCAGACCCAATAATAATAAAACAACAAAGCTATGGGCATGTCTATTTAGCCAGACTCAAACCATTAACAACAATAAATAAAGAAACAAAAAACGAGACAGAAAGAAAGAAATGCAACATTGTTTATATATATTACTTTTATCTTTATTAATTTGTTTAATTAATTGATTAGCAAACGAAATAACAAATACATAATAATATAAGACTAACCGAATATAATTATCCTAACTTTATATACATTTTTTAACTAAGTCTGATATTAATTAGTTAAATCCGATTTTAACTAAATAAAGAAATAAAAAAAAATGCATAATCAGAATATTAATAAAATAAATGCGGAAAGAATAATAAAATAATGCGTAGTAACAGAATAAAAAAATAAAAAATACGGACAGAAATAACGAAAAAATAAAAAATACGGAAATAACATAAATAATAAAAAATGCGTAAAAATAAAGAAATTAAATGGATCTAACTGTGAAAAAACCCCATTGCCAAAACTCACGTCTAGGACCTAAGATCCTTGATGGGGGGTTTTGGCACGAGGATTTTTAACGGCTAGGGAGATGGAAAGGGGGTAGATCTAGAGTTTTGGCCTTTTTTAGATCTAAGATATATGGATTTTGGTGGGGTTTTTGGGGATTTGGTTGATAGGATGAGGTTTAGGAAGATGAGAGGAGAGTGGGGGAGTTTGGAAATGAGGGAGGGGGTGGAGGTTTTAGGACATTTTTATATTTAAAAAAAAAAGGGGG
>ML322119.1:0-16649 GCA_005239505.1 Nicotiana paniculata | reverse complement strand
GTTCCGGACCGTTGGATCTACTAGAGATCAATGGTCAAGATTGAGTGGGGGAGATGGGTATGGATCGGATATTTTAAGGGTTTGGTCTTGGTTTTTTGGGCTAATTTTGGGATTGAGCTTGGTGTTAAAGACTTAGCCCAATCCGATTTTCTTTTAAGCTAATTAGTGTTTTTTAAATCTAACAAATTTTGATTAAACCCTAAATTGAATACTAAAATATCTCAAATTGTAAAATTACACTAATCATATATTTATATTTTTTACACGATTAGTCAATATTAAATTTAAAAGGAAAACTACTTAATTTATTACTAAAACTAAAACAATGTCAAGAACAAATAATTTTTGAAATTTTCTTTTAATGAAGCAATTAATTATGTAATTAGGCATTAAATTAAATTAAAATCCTAATAATTCAAGATGATGAAGGTTTAAATATTTTCATAACTTAAAAAATGAAAAAATGCGACTAAAAATGCAAATAATTCCAAATAAATACCAAAAAATCCTAAAAAATAAAAATCTAAAAATAGGACTAATTTATTCATTAATTTTATAGGAGTACTTTTGTAAGGTAAAAATTACATGCTCACAACTCTTGTTGCTTATCCCATATGTATAAATGTAAGTCCTTTAATGTGTCCTCATTGTTGTTCCTTTTAAGAATGACGACCTAATTTCAGCTCATACTTTGTGACTTTTGTCCATCCATTATGATTTGCCTCAATATTGGTCTACAATATACCACTGATAACTTGAAACTTCTTACGTAATACCTTACCACTAGGGCTTACGTTGCATCGAGAAATATTTGAAGTGATTTCCATAATCGTATTTCATAGTATCTCAATGTGATTCACCTTATGGGGGTATTCTAATCTCGTGCGTCCGCGAAATCTTTTCTCCTTCCCTTTTTATTTTCTTCAAATCATTATTCAATCAAAGTCCCAAAAATCATCTTTAATCTGTCACCATTACACCATCATTTTATTACCAGGTCAGCATTCTATTTCTTCTAAATGCTATACTGAGAAGGCTCTTTTGAGCTTGAGGTTAAATCATTATTCAACCTTCTCACTCGACCTTTCTTATCCTCACTTCTGTCTTCCTACCATCTTTTTGCTCTACTATACTTTAGCTTGCGACCCATACATATCCATTATACTACTCGCATCCTTCCTTCAACTTCCTTGCACCCTAGATTCCCTTATGTTATTCTAGAACATCAAGAGAGACATCATATCGTCTCTAACTCTTCTTTACTTTCTTGGCTAGATCTCTTGGTACCTAGAAATGGCTGAAAGATATGCCACTTTCGACGCTGCTATCAATACTGAATCCCAGCGCTTCTAGCCTTCTATCCGAAGTATGGACTATTCCAAACCTTCTGTATCTTAGTATTTTGTACGTTGTTCACTTTCACTTTTCTTACCTTAAAATCTCGCATCACATCTTCTATCCCTTTCATGACCTCATTTCCCCATAGGTGTAATTCACATCCACAACTTGAACTTCTATTATAATACTTGCACCTTTTTACATGATTCGTTGAGAGCTTTATACTGACTTCTTATGAGGCTGGTATTCTTCTAACTGGACCTCTGATATTAAGAGTGACTCTACAATGTTCTCAATCTCTATGTTCATAATTTTCTGGGTTCAATAATCAAACTCCTGATTTACTTAGTTGATGTAACTCTTTAGTTTCCTCCTTCTTATGATCAACCTTTATGTAGGCTTAAGCTATCTTCCAATTTGCGGCTTATGGTGCTAGTTATTACTTTTATCCTTTCATGGTGCTATGGAATATCCATGATACAATCCTTTAGCAATTCAGTCCTTTGTTTACGACCCAGGCTCAATTCTTCCTTTTAACTTATACCGAAACCTTCTACGGTTGTATGGTTGTCAACATATATGCTGCATGGATAATAATCCGCATCTTTAAGTGTGTTCATAACGTAACCAACTCTGGATCATTGATCGAATAATTCCTTTCTTTCCATTTTAGCTTTCTTTAAATGTAAGCTATTACTTTTCCTGGTCTTTCTGCCCCCTTGTTGTGTCCATACTTAGCTTATCTTAGTGCCCACACATATTTAAATTCCATAAAACTCATATGATCTTGAATATCACTTCTGATTTTACTCCATTTTCACTAGCCACGGTAGGTGCCACTTTCTTAGGGAGTGCATACAATGTTGTTTTGAGACTGTTGTTATAAGACCATTTCCTCTTTAGGTCACTGAGCTTAGGTTGCAGCCTTCTTCCTTATTTTCCTTAGCTAGTCTTTCATTGTAGTACTTAGGGAGGACCCTCTGACTCTTGTAAAGCTGCGAGCTTATTACATTATATACTTGACGAACCTTCTGATGACCTTCCTTTCCTATACTTATCCGTAGTTACTTACCTCCATGCCCTCGTGTTTGTGGGGTTGCTTCTGAATTGATATTTTGGTTGTCTCCCTAGTGGCACTCTCTTTTATTTTCGTAATACTCATACGGTACTTTTTTAACTTCCTCAACTCCTATATGAATATATCTCAATTATTATAATATCATAACGGCGAGGCTAGATTCCCTATTGGGGTTCACTTTAAAAAAATCTTGTACGATCTACTGATTTGTCTGTATCATCTTATCTAGCCATAACTAGGCTCTTCCTGAATCAACTACTAACCACTGGTTGACCGACTCTCATATCAATATTTCGTGTAATCCTTCTTGGGTTATTTCTTTTGTCTTAACTTGCCCCTTGCACTGGCTCCTTATTTATCAATAACATCCCAGGCAGGAACCCTTACTTTCTTTTCTTGACGTCGTGTTTGCATAATGTTCTGGAATCGTAGCATATCTGTAGGATTTGAATAAGTGCAATTTCATCCCTTTCTTATTTTTGTCGCAATATTTATTTACCATTCCATAGTTACTAGACCATTTAATTCTGTCTTAATATCACGTCACTCCATATCCCCCCCCCCCCTTTAGGGGAGTACTAAGAGTTGGAGCTACGACAATCTGCCTATAGATGTTTTACCTCTTCATTTTTGGCGTCCTTTCACATTATCGATGACACTTACTCTCCTTGTGGTAATCCTTCTATACTAAGAATAACGAAATTCCTTACTTGCGAGGGTGATAATCACTATAACTGGCACATACAACCTCTTAAGCTTAACTTTGCTCGCATTGCTTACTTTAGGGAAGCGTCTTCCTGAAGGACCATCCTCTGAATTTCTCATGAATCATCTTCTGTTGTCCATTCTATTATTGTCAGAATGAAATATGAAATCCTCATGATGTCAACCATTATAAAATTATTAAATCCCTAATTCATGTTTAGTTTATCTTATTCAGCAGCCCATACTGATTTCTATTATTCTGGGGTCTAGCTTTTTCCTATTGGCAATCACGTTAGAGTCACGAACTTATTTCTCGAAATGAGGATATGACTTTATGGCCTATACTCTTTTATTGTCTTAAGGCCTACCACTTCTCGTCTCTTCCTTCACCTGACTATGGACCCGGTAATATTGTCATTTTTTTTATCTACCGTTGTCATCCATATATCACATCTTACTCATAATTCTTCCTTGCCTCTACTAATATTTCTGCCTATCCGTTTCTTGTGAAAACTTAACAAGACATTATTTTGCTTTTAGCTCCCCTTGCTTCATTCATCGGCTCTTCGGGTTGCTCAACGTCCTCGCTCTACTAGGGACGGGAGTCACACTAAGGTAATATTTATCCCTTCCAGGCTTTCAATGCCTATCTTCTAAATTTTATTTTTTGCCTTAGGGATGCTTATCAAGAAGCTTACATCTTTTCAGTACACACATGATCTGCTGGAGACCTCACATTTACTTATCCTAAGCATGATGCAAAGTCGAGTTCCTCTTAATCAATCTTTTCCTTGGCCATATATCTTACCAATCGTCTTTCTGGATGTAGGTGTCGTCTTATTATGAATAAAATAGAGTTTAATAGTTTTGAATTCTTACAACTGAGATCTACAACACGATCTAGAGTAAGAAGAAAGAGTGACAATCCTAAATGCCTTGTAGCCTCCTGCTTATAAGTGTGGTGCACAACACACCCATAAACAAGACTCTACTAGGAATGGCTTGTAGACTCCCTAGGACAGAACTGCTATGATACCACTTCTATCACGCCCCGAACCTGGGGGCGAGACCGGCACCCGGTGCCTCACCTATTTTTGCGTACCAACTTGCGACTAAAGAACTCTGAATATATGATATCATAATTTGTCCATGGGCCATATTGCAAGACAACGGCGAATGCTGACAAAATATCAATATAAAGCTGGATCGACAAGGCCATCGTACTTACTACAGCTGACAAACCAACCAAATATACATACAAGGCCTACAAGCCCATCATACTGCATTAACTGACAGAATATGTCTACAAGCCTCTACCGATGGAGATACTGTGATCGGAACAGGGCCCTGACTTACTCATAACATATACACAAGATGTACATAAAGCTTTAGACCCGGCAACTCCGAAGAGCATGGAGCTTACCAATCAAGATGAACTCGGGCAACTCCTAATAAGAAGATCTACCCGCCTGTCTGTCTGAAACTGCAATGAATGAAATGCAGTGCCCCCAGAAAAGGGACGTCAGTACGGAATAATGTACCGAGTATGTAAGGCAATATACTGAAAGCTGAAACTGAACTGATCATATGAAAACTGAAAGTAACTGGAAGTCAAAGATAATCTGAAGATATGCTTACCTGCTGATATTGACTCTCTCTCAATATAGTAAGTAAAATAGTTGCCCGACCCTATAAGGCTCGGTATATATATATATATATATATATATATATATATATATACACTCTTCCGTAATAGGCTCGCTCATAGGCGCTTGGACATACTAGGCTCTGTATCTCGACCAACTGGGATCGCTCATAGGCGCTCGGCCACAGTAGGCTCGGTATATAACTTACCATCTGATCAGAGGTTGCCCAATAGGGGCCTGTCCATCGATTATAGCTCGATGGTAATGAAAATACTGTAATACTGTATAGATAGACTTTCTTCTCTCTTGACTGGAAGAAGGAAATACTCAATGAATATGAAGTCTCGATAAAGAGAATATTGTAACTTACAAAACTAGGAAAATATACGTAACTTGCGAGACTAGAAAAATATACGTAAATTCCGGGATATGAATTTTTCTTTATGCCTCGTTATCAAACTCTTGTAATTATGAGATCATGCCAAAATTAAGGAAGAGCTTAGTCTTGAGAAGGATTGCACCGTACTCCCTTAGAATTGCAAAATCCCGTTGTTATTACGTAGTGCAATTTCGTATGGATTTCTTTACTAATCTAAGAATTTGTCGTTGCCATTGTAGCATAAAATCTTATATGAACTTCCAAAATCTCCTCCAGAATGGATCTTTGATGCAATTGAGCATAATGGTAAATATGACTAATTGAACATAATGGTAAAGATTACTAAGATAGTCATTCCCTCCACGATTTTTAGGGCTAAACGCAATATCTGCCACGTGGGTGGGGGGGGGGCTTTTTCGCCACCTACAATTGTCCACAAATCCTTAATTACATGGTTAATCTCCCATTAAATCAATACTTAACCAATTACCCACATAATTAAGAATTGTATCAAATTACTTAAAATACTACTCCTTTTTAATACACTTTATACATCATATTGCCATGGTCATATGGTACCTTGTATGGCACTAGTCCATAAATACCGGATATAATAGCTCGGACCGTATTTTATTCCAAATTGCCCACTTCGACGAAATTCATTTTCTTCATTTTGATTTCCCTCTATCCTTCATGAATTTACTCATCACTTGTTTGAAATAGCATAATACTTAAAATCCCAAAATAATCTCATTCCCGAGCTTACGTCGATTAACTTATGACGAAACATTAATGTACAAGAAAAATGCGGGATGTAACATATCACTTCTGAGCTCTTATTAGTTTATTTATGGCGTACTTTCATGTACAAAAATATGGGGTGTAACAATTTCACTTTCATTTGGCGATGGTCGGAGGCCGCATAGGCAAAAATTCCAACGTTGTCGAATTATTACTTTCGCTTGGCGATGACCCGGGCTGTATGGTGTAAATTCGAGCGAGGTCGAATTGTAACCCGTTATGAGTTCGAGCGAGGTCGAACTTTGATTTTTTGATTCGAACGAGGTCGAACTATCACTCTAGCTTGGTGACGGTCGGATCCGTATGGTATAGATTCGAGCAAGGTCGAATTGTAACCCATTATGAGTTCGAGCGAGGTTGAACTTTGATTTGTTGATTCGAACGAGGTTGAATTATCACTCTAGATTGGCGACGGTCGGGGCCATAGGGTATAGATTTGAGCGAGGTCAAACTGTAGCCTGTTATGAGTTCGAGCAAGATCGAACTTTGATCTGTTGAGTCGAATGAGGTCGAATTATCACTCTAGCATGGCGACGGTCGGGCCGTATGGTATAGATTTGAGCGAGGTCAAATTGTAACCCGTTATGAGTTCGAGCGAGGTCAAACTTTGATTTGTTGATTCAAATGAGGTTGAATTATCACTCTATCTTGACGACGGTAGGGGCCGTATGGTATAGATTCGAGTGAGGTCGAATTTTTCCGCTTGGCGATGTGCGGGTTCAGTGGAGTGGTGTAAGAGTGTCACGTGCTGCCTTGCTTTCATTGGAGAATACTATTCGTTGCGGCATAGTTTATGCGTGCGTCAGGGTGAGCCCCGGTCAATATAGTCCCTTCATTGCTTGGCCTGGAGAGACTGTTGACGGGACGGGCGATGAACTCATTGCCTGGAAGTTCGGGTGTGATTCGTTGTATATAGTTGGGTAAATTGGTGTTGCATCGCCACGGCGGTCATATGGGCGAGCCCTTCGTATCCATGTTCTGCCTGTGTTGGGGAGACTACATTTATTGGGCTCACCACCCAGTCCCGTGCCTATGGAGATTGTTTCTTAATGATGTCGGCTCGTTCCGGGCCATTTGTCTGTCATTTGTAGTGTGGTATGGTAGGTTTTCCTGATTTGCCGATTGTTGGAGGGACGAAGTTAGAGCTATCCTTTATTTGCGTACTTGGAAAGGCGTTCCTGCTCTTTGTTTCACTTTTTTTTTAAGAAGGAATAACGGGTTAGAATTATATGGAATCACATGTTACCTTGGTCGGCTGTTTAGCTGCTGAATGAGGGGGATTGACCGCGTTTCCCTTGCCGGCTGTGCTCTTTAGACCTGGGAAGTTCCCTCGTTTGGCGATGAATTAGGGATCGCGCCGCTGGGCGGCTCATCTTGTCTTGTACCCTGGTACTAGTTTCCGGCCTAAAGTCGGTTTCAGCTTCGTATTCGACTTCATCACTGGTTGAGTTTTGGCATCTCGTGAAAAGACGATCTATTCCTCCATTAGGGTCTTGAGTTCAAGTCCCAGTTCATCTCAGCCCCGAGCGCGCAAAGATGGCAGAAATATAGGTCATACTATAAAATACGGACGAGGAATATTTTGGTTAGTAAATTATACAAGCAGCCGCGTCTCATACAGTAGGAGAGAATACGATATGTGCATGATGTAGAAGGTCCGGGCGCTTACCTGGAAATGGGATTATGGACGTGCTTGGTACGCGTAGACGTAGTCCCGTTATGACGCCTCAGGCTCACAATGCATCAGGGTTGTTGTTGGGGCGCAACGCAGTTTTCGCGTGTAAATCAAGCATGGCTCTAGTTTCGAGCAATGTTTTACCCTTGGTTGGATGAATCATTGCCGAATGGGAGATAAAGTTGAGGTCATGTTTGGATCTAGAGGAAACTAAGGCTTTGGGTAGAAAATCCTCACAGAAGGCGCCAAATTTTTTTACCAAAAAAGTGTTAAACCTTTCCTTAAAACAAATTAATAAGAATAGTAAGGGATAAATCCTAGCCAAGAATAATTAACTCTAGATAAGAGAATATTACGTGGTAAAAATAGGATACGATTAAGCTTATGAACTTATTAATATTGTAAGAGATATCAAATGTACATAATGAGCTTACATTCTCGATGTTATTACTCCAAATTGTGAGATAAAGAAGAAAAGAAGGTGCACCGTTGACGGCTACGAAATGTATCTTCATTGATTCCATAATGGTGATTACAAAGCGGCGAAGTTCGAAGCCTTCTCTTGTTCATGGAACAGGTTTCTCCCTTCTCTTCTCTTCTCTTCTCTTCTCTTCTCTTGAGAGAGAAGAAGAAGTCCCCTTATATCGTTTTCTTACCTAGTATATATACTAGGTATTCTCACTCACCCAATGGTCCTTAGCCGGGACACTCGAATCTGTCAACTGCACTTTAGGTCGGCCCCCCTAAATGCCATGGCGCGTGCTTTGCCGTACAGGTTTTCTGATGGTTCGACCTCGGCCGTTGTCACGACCCAAAATCCATAAGGTCGTGATGGCGCCGTACACCATTGTCAGGCAAGCCAATCATTAAATAGTTAAGTTAAATTTACTGTTTTAGCATTTATGAAAATCATTACCTTTCACTTTATTACATAATAACTGAATAAAATAGGCTAAGTAAATAAGATAGTTAAATATTCCATTTTTACAAAATACATCCCAAACACATCCCAGAACCCGGTGTCACAAGTGAATGAGCAAATTCTAAGAATTTCACAAATACTACAAAGTTTGTCCGAAGTACAAATTGGACAAGGAATATAAAATGAAAATAAATACAATATGAGGGAGACTCTGTCAACTGCGGATCGCCTCCGGATGATGCAGCTCGCCTAAGTCTCCAAACCAGCCACATCGCTATGAAAGTACCTGTGCAATAAAAATGCACAGCAAGTGTAGCATGAGTACGAAAACAACGTGTACTCAGTAAGTATCCCGCCTAACCTCAGAGAGGTAGTGACGAGAGGTCGAATTAGACACTTGCTAGAAGTCAATTTAGTATAATCAAGTGAGACACTAAGCATGAATGTCATAGGCAATTTATTAAAATCAGGAATAAATAATATCAACCCTTCCACATTTAACACTTTAAATCTTCGTCATTTCAATAACGAATAATCAAACATGGATGAATTAATAAAATAACAAATAATCAACGGGAAAGAACAACTTTTTCCAAAATTTTAATAACTTTAAATCTCTGTCGTTTCAGTCGACAACTTAAAATTTCCAAGCCAGTAATCAGGAAAAATCACAGCAAATACGCAATAAATATCATGCGCAAGCAATGCCGAGGGTCGAACGGCACGGACCAACAATAATAAATTGTGCACTGCCGAGGGTCGAACGACTCGAACCATAGATGCATCTATCTGCCTTGCTCGCGAATCAATCATGCGACGCAGTTATATATAAATATAGGGTTATCCTGCTCGCGAAATACACGCGACGCAGGCACCCAGAGATACACATATTCACACAATAAGTCCATATTTTTGGTAAAATTCTTCTTAAAGGAACACAAAAAATAGCATTTAAATCTTTGTTTTGGAACTCATTTTCCAAGTTTTATAATATTCAATAATATAACCTTATCAAGAATACAATTATCTACGGAGGAATCAATTCTCTTTCTAAATGATTAAGAAAGGTACACTCTAGCCTTCTTAGGAAATAAATTACCAATTCATTAGCATTATCAGTCGAATATTATTGGCAGGATCACATGTACAACACGTAAGGCATGCTAGTGGGTCCTAGACTACCCAGACATGGTATAATAGTAGCTACGCACGGACTCCCGTCACCTCATGCGTACGTGCCCCCGCAGATAGTAGCACACATTTAATTAGTTCACCTAGGGGGATAATTCCCCCTCACAAAGTTAGAAAGGAGACTTACCTTGCTCCGAAATTCCATAACCGGCTCCCAAGCCCTTCCGACGACTCCAATTGATGCACAACGCCCCAAAACTTACCAAATAACGGCAAACCAATGAAAATATACTCTAATATTTGAAACAGATTATATAAACTCCTATCGCCGATCAAGGAAATGACAAAAATTCCCTTGAGCCCACATGCCCGGAATCCAAAATTTCTCGAAGATAAATTCTACCCATAGATTTACTAGTTCAAATATACAATTTATTCAAATATGCATGCTCAATTCGTGGTAGAAATCCGAAAACAATTTTTTTTAAGGTTTTCTTCAAAATTCCCAAATTTTCCACAATCTTTCATGTTCAAACCCATGCATATACCTTGTATTTAGCTTGAGATTAGTGGGAATAACTTGCCTTGTGATCCTTGATGAAAACCCCTCCTTGAAGCTCCCCACAATCGCCCATGCCAAGATGAAAATGGGAGAAGAAATGACAAAATTCCTGTTTTAAAACATTTTGCCCAAGCTGATATCCGCACCTGTGATCCACATCTCGCACCTGCGGCCTCCTCAGCTCCAGCAAAAACTCGCACCTGCTCCCCATTGTCCGCATCTGTGCCTTCGCAGGTGCGGAAATTACATCGCACCTGCGCTCCCAGCCAAGCCAGCAAATCTCGCACCTGCGGCGCGGAAGCCGCACCTGCGGCGCGGAAGCCGCACCTGCGGCCCAAGCCTCGCAGGTGCAGTCACACCAGATGACAACAACTTCAGTTTTTCTCAACTTCAAACATGCGTTAAACACCCGGAATCCACCCAAGGCCCCCGGGAACCCGTCCAATAACACCAACATGTTCCAAAACATAATGCAGACTTGCTTGAGGACTCAATTCACATCAAACAACATCGAAACCACGGATCGCACTAAAATTTAAACTTCCACATCCGATCCCGAAACCTATCAAATCACATCCGATTGACCCCAAATTTTGCACACAAGTCATATTCGACATTATGGACCTGCTCCAACTTTAAGAATCACATTCCGACCCCAATATCAAAATTTCCACTTCCGGTCGGATTTCTCAAAAACCTTCAAATTTCTATCTTTAGCCAAATGACTTCAAAATGACCTACGGACATCCGAATTCACTTCTGATCGCGCTCCCAACTCCAGAATCACCATACGGAGCTATTTCCATGTCGAAATCCCAAACGAACATCAATATCATTGAATTGTGCTTCAAGCCAAACTTAGGAAATTTCTTCAAAAATGCTGATTTCCACAATACAAACCGAAATGTTCCCGGGTTATCCAAAACCCAATCCGGACATACGCCCAAGTCTTAAATCATCATATGAACCTGCAGGAACCTTCAAATCTTGATTCGGAGGTCGTTTACTTGAAATTCCAATCTTAGTCAATTTCTCCAACTTAAGGCTTCTGAAATGAGAATTTTCTTTCCAATTTGACTCTGAACTTCCCGAAATTCAACTCCGATCATGCCTACGAGTCATAAGACCTGAAATGGAGCTGCTCATGACTTCAAACCGCTGAACGACGTGCTAGAGATCAAAACGACCGGCCGGGTCGTTACATTCTCCCCCACTTAAACAGACGTTCATCCTCGAACGTGCTAAGAACTGCTCTCGAGTTATCTGAAATCACTGTTTAACACCTCGTGCACCTGCTCGTGCTACCACAACCCATTTGAGTACATTAGCTTGACCAAATCTGAAGATTTCTTCTTTTATCCATATAATAAGCTCAAAATCCAGTTCCAATACCTGAAATTTCTCTGCCAGGCCTAGTTCCAATATATAAACACCGCATCAACTACCACACGATATAACAGAACATGATTGCATACATTTGCTGAATTAGCACCATGCACTGCATAATTCATCATCTGACCACAATGATACTCCTTGAACCTTAATAGCTAAAATTCCACGAATTTGATGCTTCTAATGCACCTTAGGATATATATACATCCTGCTATAATGCTGGCGATACCACCACAACGGAGGAGATGTGTAGAAATTCGTAACCAACTGCAGAGTTAACAAATCATTGAATATATCCTCTTGACTAGAATCATCACCTCATTACAAACCAATAAGGGTAATTGTCCTTCAATGTATTTCGCATAATCTTATCGCACTAGATCCTTGATCCAAAAATCTTGTCTCACCCAGTATGAACTGCTCGGACAACAAATCACCCCAAACATGACCAACAGTCTCACATGATACCACATCGTGCCAATAGGCCACAACTCGAACATGATACATAAGAAATGACTCAGGAAGGTACTACTCAACTCACGCAACTAATATGAACTTTTCTCAGAAAATAGGAAGTAAAACACAAAAAATAGATATAGGGGACTGTACTCAACATCACATTATTGCGGCGCGCAACCCGATCCAAATAACATGCCCGTGGCGACGTGCCACCCGGTCCACACATAAAATTCACATAAGGAAATATACACAGAGTTGAATTGCACACTGATACAATTTACTAAATACCGGTCACAAGCACGCTAAGCGCATAATACCATCCTGGGGAGACTGAGAAAGCCATATGCTACCAAACTCAAGCACAACTGAGGTGTGATATATATATATATATATATACTCTGGATCTCAAGAGTTATCCTGCTCACATAACATCACCCCTATGCGGGACCTCAACACATAAGAAATTATCAAGCCGTTTCACAACTCACACGACACAATCATAATATTACATGAATTTGACGAAGACGGAACAATCACCTGATATTCCAACACCCCTCCTTGAGGAGCGCTATACTGAAAGGAACACATCTGTCTCACATGAACCCCATAATCTTGTTTAAATCCATTCACACACTTCAAGCTGATTCTGCTCACACTGAACTAGGCTGATAGCCTTACCCGGGTCCAAAATAACCCACTTCCTCTCATAACACGCAAGATCAACCATCATAGCCGGGACAACACCCTGCAATCCACAACCAACTGAACCGAACACCTTTCTGGCATAAATCCTCAAATAAGCAATATTGCACTTCTTTATACTTGGTCTAAATATTCAACCAATCAGGTGACTACATGTCGACTTATACCATCATCCTGTGGTCACGCTCCCACGACCTTCCACACAAGGTAACAAGTCTGCACATCCACCACTGACCACACTAACGCTGCAAAACACATCAAGAACCCATGACCAGGGTACAAAGCCTCTTTCACCGAATATCGATCTCAGGTGACAGTGAAGATAACACCAGCTTACTCTGGACTTTCAAATCACTTTTTCTTACTCATATGAGCTCATGACATACTTGTTAACACCGAACCGCAATCTCGATTCCTTACTTCTAGTTACATACTGCTTACCGCATCTAACATGCCAATATGAGATAGCGCAAGAATTCCATCATAACTTCTGAACCACTAATAGGGTGAACAGTTCATCATATAGAAACCTTTTACTTACCTCAATTCAAGAGAACCACCACAACACACGAGTAAATTCCCACAATCACAATACATGCAAATCCTTAAGTAGTGGTCTAACCCACCATAAACCTTCCGGGATCCGCCTACACCTGACAGGCCATAGCACTCGAATGCTCCCAAATCAAATCTGTTACGGCGGCCATCAAACCTTGTACACACTGTGCAAACCACATGCTTAACTCAATCATACTGACGAAACTGATCACTGCCATACATGTTCCATTTCAACCATGGCTAACCAATCCATCCTCTCTCTAATTATCCTTAATTGCCTCAGAAATAATAGTAACCCCATTCAACTCATAACAACTCAATCCTCACTCATCCCGAGTGGCCTTGATTCACGGGACCATGCTGTCTTAATCCCGCAAACCGTCTCATACCCTCCTTGTGCGCATTCACATCTCCGACCGATATACCCATCCTGATAATCTTTCTACAAATCCAGAGTTTACTCCTCTCACTCCCCCAATACTATCCTGCATGCTGAAATTAACATAGAACACTCCAATTATTTTCCCTTTCTCATGGATTACGCTGCATAATCTCGATTCGTAATATTGTTGCCTGAAACCCTTAAACGCCGCATTCTTAACTTTCGAGTTTACTAGGGCCGCTGCTGAGAGTCACCCACTCTAACTGGCCCCGAATCACAATCAACTCCAAGGCACTTCTAGCACATGAACATCCTCTCAATGAAGTACGTTACTGAGTCACTACCCTTACAACTCGCCTATGCCTTAAGCATGAATTCTGAATCGTCCAAAGCCTAACTCTGGTCCAACAGAGCCAACTTTTGCCCATATTCATCAAATCCCATGCACAATCAACATTTTACTCCTTTCCCTTAGCTGTAATAACTTGGCAACACGCCGACAATCCGCAACCCCATGATAACACACTCCTACAACCTAACCGCAGGTCGTAGGTCTCCCCCACTTAGCCCAAAACTACTCTTTGCACCACTCTAGACCCTGTTGATATCTTTCTCCTTTTTTGACATGATCTTGCTCAACCAATCCGTCCAATCCTTCCAAATTCTCGTGTTAGCACTCCCTAAATACTCAAATTCCCTAGCATCATTCACACATTCTGCCTCCTACCGAATAGCTACAAGAATTCCTCGCAGAAACTTGCCAACCATGCAACCGCTAACCTATTCACAAGAGATAACCCACCCGTGGGAATCACCAACTGACACCTTCCAACGACGTTGAAATGCACACTCTCTGCAACATCAATACCCCATCCTAGGCCTGCTTTCATTCCTGTAACCAACTACCTGACTTCTGTTCCTTACACCTGGCCTTTTAGAAATTTTGCCGCCGCCTAACACTTCTCACATGTCTTCCTTCGTCGTATGTTGTCCAATTCAATACCATTATCTGCAGCTCTTACACCAGCAGATCACCACGACTTAAAACTCTCCGAAGATCATCTATCTCAAGTTGCCTTCATTATCAATGTTTATCCACTACTGAACCACCTCACCTCACGGTCTCTGACAGCCGCTTCTTCAATACTTCTTCACAATACTCTGACCCCATGCAACCGAAGAAACCATAGCACCGACAAACTAAACATATTCCATTCGATCAATGACGACGATATCACATCACAGGTGAATACTCCACCTTACTTAAAAATACCAAGTCTTACTACTTTATCAACCCAAAAGCTGACCATTTATAGTCCAAATGTCTTTCTTCTGCCGGAACTAAAATGCTAAAATCTTGAAATCACGCCCTGAGAAGACCTCCCTTCAAGTCATTCATCACCCCCAACATATGGGCAAGCATTCTATCATTATATTGACATCGAGATAACCAATCATAAACATCATCACTACCTGAGCATAGCCTTAAGTCTCTCAGAAACACAGCTACTGAGCTGAAACAACATATTATCCTTCTACAGGGCCATAACAACAACCCCAACCAATTGCACATAGAAAACATCTCGCATCATATATGTAGCACTATTTCAATTCCTCAAATTCCTGATTAATAGCAAGCGCTTCGCGGCGCGTAATATTGAGTAAGAAGGAACGTAGGCATAAGCCTCACAGGAATCGAATCGTACGATGGGGAATCAAGAAGGGAAGTAGTCCTAACAGCCCTGTAGCCTCTCGAAAATAAGTACAGACGTCTCTGTACCGATCTAAGACTCTACTAGACTGGCTCATGACTCGTGAGACCTAAGGGAACCTAGTGCTCTGATACCATGTTGTCACAACCCAAAATCCATAAGGTCGTGATAGCGCCAGACACCATTGTCAGGCAAGCCAATCATTAAATAGTTAAGTTAAATTTCTTGTTTTAGCATTTATGAAAATCATTACCTTTCACTTTATTACATAATAACTGAATAAAATCCTCTAAGTAAATACGACAGTTAAATATTCCATTTTTACAAAATACATCCCAAACACTTCCCAGAACCCAGTGTCACAAGTGCATGAGCAAATTCTAAGAATTTCACAAATACTACAAAGCTTGTCTGAAATACAAACTGGACAAGGAATTTAAAATGAAAATAAATACAATATGAGGGAGACTCTGTCAGCTGCGGATCGCCTTCGGATGATGCAGCTCGCCTAAGTCTCCAAACCAGCCACATCGCTATGGAAGTACCTATGCAATAAAAATACACAACGAGTGTAGCATGAGCACAAAAATAACGTGTACTTAGTAAGTTTCCCGCCTAACATCAGAGAGTTAGTGACGAGAGGTCGATTTGACACTTGCTAGAGGTCAATTTAGTATAATCAAGTGAGAAAATAAGCATGAATGTCATAAGCAACTTATTAAAATCGGGAATAAATAATATCAACTTCTTCCACATTTAACACTTTAAATCTTCGTCATTTCAATAACGTATAATAAAACATGGATGGTTTAATCAAATAACAAATAATCAACGGGAAAGAACAACTTCTTCCAAAATTTTAATAACTTTAAATCTCTGTCGTTTCAGTCGAACACTTAAAATTTCCAGGCCAGTAATCCGGAAAAATCACAGCAAATACGCAATAAATATCATGCACAAGCAATGCCGAGGGTCGAACGGCACGGACCAACAATAATAAATTGTGCGCTGACGAGGTTCGAACGACTCGAACCATAGATGCATCTATCTACGCGGTTATACATAAATACAGGGTTATCCTGCTCGCGAATCATACATGCGACTCAGGCACCCATAGATACCCATATTCACACAATAAGTCCATATTTTTATCAAGAAAGAAGTTACTCAGGAAAGTGGTAAAATTCTTCTTAAAGGAACACGAAAA